>JAFVLL020000951.1:30500-93752 GCA_021397915.2 Tor tambroides | reverse complement strand
GCACACAATTCCCTAGAATATCATTATATGCTTAAACATTAAGATTTATACTCATGGAAATTACTAAAGTAGTCAGACCTGTTCATTAGAAGGGGGCAACCCAACACTTTTGGCAATATATTGTATATACATACATACATATATATATATTACAATTTGAAATTTTCTATTTTAATATATTTTAAAATGTATTTAAAATTTATTCATGTGATGACAAAGCTGAATTTCCAGCAACATTCATTCCAGTCTTTAGTGTCACATGATCCTTCAGAAATCATTCTAATAGGCTGATTTGATGCTCAAGAAACATTTCTTATTATTATCAGTTGAAAACAGTTATGCTGCTTAATATGCCTTTTTTCAGGATTCTTTGATGAATATAAAGTTCAAAAGAACATTTATGTAAAATAGATTTTTTGTAGTCTATACTGTCACTTTTCATCAATTTAATGCATCCTATATATGAATAAAAGTATCAATTTCTTTAAAAAAAAACAACTTTTACTGACCCCAGGCATTTAAATGGTAGTGTAAATGCTTAAATGTCTTTGCATTCTTCTTCTGTTGCCAGACGGCCATTTCCTGCTGGTGATCGAGTCACGTTTAATGGAAAAGACTGTCTTTGCCAGCATTGCGTCCAGCCAACTTCCCCGAATCCCAAAGACATCAGCACCCCTAGTAGTGAGTCCACACTCACACACACACATGTGTGTTTGAACTTATTGGTTATGTTTTAGTGTCCTGCTCAGATTTCAGCTTGCCACAATCATTCCCCTGTCATAGATGTGTTAGATTGTGTAGTTTATGCGTGTGTTGCCAGGTCTTATACTGCTCAGGACTCAAGGTCATTGCTGCTAGTTGGAAGCTCCCTGTCTCTTCATCTGTCTCATGTGTCTCCTGTCAAAAAGGCATGTGAGGTTGTTGTGTTCTGAAGTTGAATTATTCCTCATTCGTTTAGTGTATGATGCCCAGTTCTTCCTGTTACCATTTACAATTGTAATTACATTTACATTACATTGCAGTTACATTTAGAGTTGGAAATTGTATGATGCCTAGTGTTCTAAAATCGGAACATTTTTAAAAGTGCACTCCAGCCTTTATTAGCAATGTTCTAAAAGCCAGTCAAAATACATTTGAAACCCCTAACAACTGCCTTAGGCAAGTATGAAGCCTTGTGTTTGTACCAGTCAGAATACATGTGCTGTACATTATCAACCACATAGGAATGCCTTGGCACCCATCCACAGCACCCAAACACCATGATGGCTTTTACACAGGCAGGTATTTATTCTGAAACATAAGGATCCCTGCTTCATTTCAGACTCCTCTAGGGTTACTTGAGTTGACAGGATGCTTAGACCAATTCCTGTGCTGTCAACCAAGGATAAGCTGATCTCCTTATAAATGTTTCTCTCTTTGATTTCTCTCACTCTTTTATCTCACTTTGAGGAAGTTCTTTATCCTCCTCCGGTAGATTAGGGGTTCTCTTGGTGTAATTTAAGCTGCGGGGCCCCAGGAGTCAAGCAGACAGGCACAGAGAATGAGAGAGGCTCAGAGCCAATGAAAAGCTCAGAGCACTCCTGTGCCTGCTGGTTGTCCCATTCTCTCTCACTCGCTTTCTCTGGCCTTCTGCTTTCTGATACATTCTGGACTGATGGATGCTGACAGGTCAGGACTCCGCATGCGTAGAATGTGCCGATTTCCTGAGGCTTGGGATTTCCTTATTATAGTAAATGGCTCTAGTCATTAAACTCAAAAATTGTCATAATGCAGGGAATCATTGTTACATAATAACATTAGGTGATGGACAATTACAGGAGCAATTTAGCAATGAATAGCTGCTGTGTTGCAGAGGAGAGAATTAATGTAATTCTAAGCATTGCATCATGGGATTGGGTTGATTGAGAAAACATTGTGTAGACATGTATCAATGGCATTTCACTGTTTTTGCTTGGGTGGGAAAAAGGTGCGGGACACACACATACACACACATATTACTGTTCAAAAATAAGATTTAATACTTTTATTCAAGAACATATATAAAAAGCAACAATGTCACAAATGATTTCAGGTAAATGCTGTTTTTTAACTCTATTCATCAAAAATATTAAGCAGAACAACTGGTTTGAGCACCAAATAATAATATTAGAATGATTTTTGGAGGATCATGTGACACAGAAGACTAGAGTAATGAAGATTAGCATAAAATAAAGTCAATTTCAAAATTAATTTGAATTCAAATAAATTAATTAAATTGAAATAATATTTCATAATATTGCTGTTTTTACTATCATTTTGTATCTAATAAATGCAGCTCAGGTGAAGAGCAGATTTAAAAATCTTACCAACCCCACATTTTTGAACAAAATACAATAAAATAAAGTATAATCTGTATGCTACAAGTGTTTCTAGATATCACAGCATTATAATGTACAGTATAAAAAATTAATATTCATTTTGAGATATGCTAAATATTACATTTGTACCATGTTAACTTTAAATGAGCGTTACATGACAACAAATGTAATTCTAATGTAAAAAAAAGGCAAAATGAGCATGCACAATTAAATATTTGCCGATGTGCTATCACTATTTTAGTTATAATCATCTTTTTATTTTAATCTGCCTATGTGTCCGCCTCGCTTTCCTGTTCTTCTTTCCCTCTTTCTCAGTTATCTTTCTCCTCTTCTCCTATATTTGCAAGCATCCATACATACACACACACACACACACACACACACACACACACACACACACACACACACACACAGAACGGAACTTAAATAGCCATACTGAATATCTCTTTGTGTTATGCTTGGCTGATTATTTGTCATTCCATGAGCCCCAGGAAATGTTTTGAGGCTGATGAAAGTCTTTAGCCCAGATGAGTGCTTTGTTTTTGGAAGGTGCTGATTGTTTCGACTCTCGAGCCATGATAATGCTGCTTTGGCAAACCCCACAAAGCTTTTACCGCATGACACTACTAAAAATCTGCACTGAGTTTGATAGTTTAGATAAACCTCATGACAGGTGGACTGAACACAGGTCTCTTTGAAACACACACACACACACACACACACATACATACTCTCTGTGGGTCTCTAGCGCACACACACAGTGCAGGCAGAGGTTGAGAAGGCTTAAATGATGCATTAGAGCGCTAGATGCAGAGCGGTGCATTATAAACTCTCCTCACTGTCAGTGGTTACCATTGTGCCTCAAGCAACATCAGCAGCGTCTGGGACCTCCCTACCCCTCCTCATCCGTCCCTGCTTTTTAAAAAAGCTTTTGGGATTTCAGCCAAGGAACATAAATAGAAGATGACAACCATGAGCTATTTTTATCCCTCAGCCTTTTACACACGTTACACATGTATTAACTAAATTCCCTCTTCTTCCTCAAGGAAGAAGCTCCATCTTGTGGAGGGAGGATGTTTGGCTTTTAGAAATGGTGCTGTAGGCCCTTATTCAATTAGTCATGCAATATAATGATGATTCACTATTGATCGCTGCAGCAATTTTATGGACACAATATGCTTTGCTTGAAATTGCTTCTGAGAGCCTGAATAATCAGCTCTGTGTTGTAGATCAACAGGCCTTTCAAAAACGAAAGGAGTTTTTTAGTTGACACTGACATCTAGTGGAGAGAATTGATTTTATTGCACATGAAAAACGTATACTTAAAAAACAGAACAAAAATGAGACTGAAAAGTACTGAAATTAGCAAAACTAATACTGAAATAAAAATATTTGAAAACTACACAGCTTTAATAATTATTTAATATTTAAAAATGATAAACAATGATATACCGTATTTAAAAAATGTATATGAAATTTGAAAATATTAAAAATAAAAATCTAGTTCAAAAAATCAATAGGTTCTATAATAGTATATAAATAATACTAAAATCACACTGCTATGTGAAAAGCGCTTAATTAAATATCTTGTGAACAGCGATTGCAAATCTTATCATGCTAATAGCTGATAAACTAAATATTTTTGGCTATAAAAAAATGTGTTATCCAACTTCCTGTTTCTCATTAGCATGTCAAAATGTCATGTAGTCTGTAAATGTCATTTTCAGGCTGCTATTAGTATTTGCTATGTGTGTGTGTGATGGTCTGCATCTGTGTATGTTCTCTTGCAGACTGTGCAGGATGTGGCAGGGATATAAAGAACGGTCAGGCTCTTCTGGCCTTGGACAGCCAGTGGCACCTCGGCTGTTTCAAGTGCAAGGCCTGTGGGAAAGTGCTGAGCGGGGAGTACATCAGCAAGTGAGCTATGCCTTAATTATTTTTTATCTCTCGCCATCTCTTGCCTCCTGCTCTCTCTCTATAATTCTCCATCTCTTATCTGTCCTCTTTTCTAATAGCATTCAATTTTTGCTCTTATCCTGGTTTCATTGAGGTGAAATAGAATACAATATAAATATAAATCTCTCTTCTCTCTCTTCCTGTCCTGCTCTCTTTTTTAAGGGATGGTTCTCCATACTGTGAGAAAGACTACCAGATCCATTTTGGCGTGCAGTGTGAGGCCTGTCATCAGTTTATCACAGGGAAAGTTCTGGAGGTGAGTAACCAATATGTGTATACCACAAGTTGATATGATCCTTTAGGGTCTTAATGAAAAGTCTATAACTTACTTTGGTTAAAATTTCTCAATGGTAGTGTAAAACAACACCCACTTTTCAGAGCGAGCTGTTTTCTTGCATACTGCTTTAAATGCAAATGAGCTCTGCTGACCCCCCCCCCCCCGAGCTGCTCTCTGAGAGACGGTAAACTTTAGTCGCATTCATCGTGAAATTTGCTAACTAGCACGTTATTAGGAAAGGTGATTTGCAAATAAAAAAAAACCTTATACTCACTTCTTCTGTAGGTTAAGCTGGATCACAAATGATTCGCATGAACATAAACGCATTTGGGTTTTTACCAACCCCAAATTTTTTAAAGGTAGTGCATTTTTTCAACCTACAGTAAGTTTCATTTTGCCTTAATAATGTATTAACTTAACAGTTAAATTAAAAGTTTATTAAGAGAATTAAAAAATACACAAATTGCTGCCATACAATAATATACACATACAGAGTATACAGAGCTATCAAATGAATATAGGTAGTAATTTGGTAAGAAACTGATTGAACAAAATATCTTATCCTGACAAATTTGAGCACAATTTGAAACATTGTTGAGTTTTCTTCTGAAGAGTCTATTTTCTCAGAAGAAAAATCTGAGAAGCAGGAAACCTAATTTGCTCTCAATTTAGTCCCATTGCTTTCTAGAAGACACATTTGAGATATCCCTGAGATCTCTATTGTGAGTTTTCCTGCCTTACGGATATTAAAAATGGTCTCTTGTGGATTTTCAGTGTTTTATAGTCATGTCAGTATGTGTCAGCATTCCAGATTCTTACACTTCCGATCCCACTAAACATCTGGATCCCCTAAGAGTGGAGTCGTTAGTCTGACCCATGTCCACACACACATCTCAACGTCAAACAACATGGCTGAACTTACATCATTGCTCCATTCATCAAACATTTTAGAACTGACACCGGCCCAATGGGAATAGAGCAAAGCAGCGCCGTTGGGTGGATTCCAAGGTTCCGCCTAGCTATTGTACACGGGACGGCCCCTTTGAGGACCCTCTGATAGGGTGGGAGAGCGGTGAGATAGAGAGGGGGGAATTTAGGAAAATTCTCAAGAAAAGTCAAAGGCAAAACGTGCGGGACTGAAGACAAGAGAGTGCAAGTGACAAAAGTGATTTAACTGCAAAGTCGCAGGGCTGGGGTGCCACACGAGCAGCCTGCCAGAGGTAATGTTTCTAATAGTTTCAATTGAGGTGGTTTCTCATTTTTTATTTTAAAGTACTAGACAAACATTTTTTCAGTTATGTCACAATATGTGTTCTGGACAGTTTTAGGAGCAACTTGTAATATAAGCGTGTGGATGGTGTTTATCAACAGAATGTAAATACTTCAGAGCTTTTTCTTTGCTGTTTGGGTGATCATGGTCAAGCTTTGACATCCTGATTATGCTGGCCTGTCAACAGTCTATTAGTTACTGGTTCTCATCAGTGCTTTCTCATACACAGTCTGTTTGCACTTATACACTCAAGTAGACTAGTTGTGTTTATGGGGATCTGTGCAGCCACAGATGGTGGAAAGGAAGTGCGCTGGAATCTTATGCATGTGTGAGCGCAGAAGATCAAAACCAGCTCTCTGTCTATATAAATCCAAGCAGATATGTGTAGAATCTCAATGTAATGTTGAGAGCAACAGATGCCGCCAGTCTGCAGATGGCATTGCGCCCGTGCCAAGGAGGCCATTCAGATTTGATGAGGGATGAATAGTGCTTATAAACATTGTTGTGGATGTCTTATTTTAGGTTTGGTTAGGCCTAGAATTAAGAACTGCAGTTAGCAGTTTGTTTTCTGTGTGCTATTAAACATTTATGTTGGGTACAGATGCTCAGGCATGCTATTTTGTTCTGAGTAAGCTTGATTACTCTGGGCTGTCAGCTTCTATATGTCAACCGTGGATAAGTTATTTAACTGCAATGAAATTTCACTCTCATTAAACCTCTCCAATAAGTGTCTAATGAGGCTATCCAGAAATGACAAGTCTGCTGCACCAGCTGGCCCTGCATTATCTCACCACACACACGTGCATGTCCAGAGTATACCAGACACCCGAAGGGAAATTGCTCAGAGGTTGTTCTTTTGAAGGTCATAAGACCTACTGGAGTTGCGTTTAATATCAGTAACTCTATCTTACGTATTCCCCTCTAAATTTTTTCTTAAAGAATGCAAATGAGAAAATAGCTGACAGAGTAAGTACAGAGCTATAAAATTAATATGGATGGCATAGATCACATAATTTGGCTTCAGAAGAAATTTATGACTTTTGAGTGCAGACTTTCAAACATTCAAACGTTTGGGGTCAGTAAAAAAATGTTTGGTAACACTTTATTATAGGGACCAGTTTTCACTATTAACTAGTTGCCTATTATTAACATATTGGCTGTTTATTAGTGCTTATAAAGCATTTATTCTACATGAACATATTCTACATCCCTAATACCTAAATTTATCAACTACCTTACTAACTATTAATAAGCAGCAAATTATGAGTTTATTGAGGCAAAAGTCATTTAATAGTTTGTTAATAGCTAGAATTGAACCTTAAAATAAATTGTGACCAAATGTTTCAGCAAGGATGCATTAAATTCATCAAAAGTGACAGTAAAGACATATCTATTTCAAATAAATGTTGTTCTTTTAAACTTTCTATTCAACGAATAATCTTGAAATAAATGTACTACAAAACTACTACAAAAATATTAAGCAGCACAGTTGTTTTTAACATTGGTGATAATAAAAATATTAATTGAGCACCAAATCAGCATATTAAAATAGTTTCTGAAGAATCATGTTACACCGAAGACTGGAGTAATGGCTGCTGAAATTTCAGCTTTGTTCTTACCAGAGTAATTCATATAATAAAATAGAACATTTAAAATTGTAATTATAGTTTGTAATATTACTGTTTATACTGTACTTTTGAAATGCAGCCTTGGTGAGCATAAAATAATTATTTCAAGTATCTTACCAACCAGAAAACAAGCTTCTAGAGGAACATGAGATTACAACGGTATAGGGAATTATCAATCTACCAAGATTATCAATATTGCTGTCTAGGAACAGTAATTATTATACTAAATACAACTTTTTGTGTTTTTTTACTTTCCTTTTGGATGTATTCTTTATTTTAACACTTTGTGACTGTTGGGTTTTGTTCACATGGTTTGTTTTTTTCTGTTGGCTGTAATACTGTCCACTGTCTCAGCAAACAGCACCTTGTCAGATTCACTTGTCTGGCTCTTTCCTCAGTGGGCAGGTTTGTGGAGTGGAGTGTTTAAGTTCAGCTAGAGAAGATATACACAACAATACATACTGTGAGTCAGGCAATACAAAACAGACTGCAGATGAAAATGACACATACACACTGTAAATGTTAGCACCCTTACTGAAATGACCAGTAAAAATGTTTAATAAAGTCCAATTTTAGTTCAATAAAGTTTTGCTGGTTAATGATGGATAAACAACTTAGTAGGGTTAGCTGCACATTAATATCATGTGCATGGGACCAGCAGCATCCAAAATAATAGTCATCTATCCAAGTACTTTCTGTTTTTCTCTTTCTCTTACATTTTTTTGTTTCCCAGTCGTCATTAGCGCTCGCTGTTTTCTCTTCATCCCGCTCTCCCTCCCTCTCTCTGGCTCTGTCTTCTGTCCACACCCCTCCATCTGGGCTGAAGCAGAGGTGTGGACTGTTCTTGGCTCTTTTCTTCAGAGTTCACCGGTCTATGTTTTCTGTGTTGGCTTCTTGTGATGCAGTAGGAAATGACTGCTAGCCGTCTTTCTCAGACAGAGCGCTACACAGAGAGGTAGAACATGTTGTCACTCTGGTTTGTTTACTGGAAAACTGTTACATGGCCTTGTTGCCATGGCGAGAAGGCCCGGGAGCCGAGGGGTGACATCTGTGTGAAATCATGCGTTTCAGCTGCATTGCCTCATAGTTCAAGACAGCAGAGGACCTTGGGATGTTTCCCCTGCAGAAGAGCCAAACGGGCAACTCCCTCCTCAACACTCTAAGCTCCAGCTGATAGAGTAACAGCAAAACAATTGAATTGTGTGCCTGTATGAGAAACAAGAGAGATAAACAAAGCTTTAGGTTTTCTGGTGCAGTACAGCTCCTGTGAATTTATGATATGAATTTCAAAGAGAAAAAGAGCAAATCCTTTTTCTTTTTTCTTTTTTTTTCTTTCTTTTTTTGGAAAAATTCGCTCATTCCCAACCTTTCTGAATAAAATGTAAAAATAAAATAGTAAAAAATAGTAGTTATTGTTCGATTTATATTTACCATAAATATAAAAATAAATCTTACCATAACCGTGGTAACATGGTTGAAATTCAAACTAAATATTATTTGAGTTGTTTTATTATCTGTTTTTCCATAGTTTTGTACATCTAAATATAGCTGATTTCCATTAAACATAGAAGAGGAAATTTTAAGAATATTCTGGCTACTCTTTGTTGAGCTCCAAAATGCACTATACAAATATTATAAAAGTAGTGCTATATTCCAATTTTTGTGCAGCCAATTAATAACTGCATGATGAAAAGACAAAGTTTTAATTTGTTATTTATTTAAAATACTGAGTCAGGTGTCAAAAGAGTCCGTATGACTTTTGTAGTTCATTTCAGATCTTGTGCAGAAGGAAAATTATCAATAAGTGACAAAGTTCAGTCGGTTTTTCATGCAAAACTATCATTTTGGCAAAACTTGAAGTATGGGCTACTTTTATGATACTGTTTTTTGTCATTTTAGCTGCCCCAGCCCTTATTCACTTTCATTAAATTAAAAAGAAAGTTTACAATATTCCAAAAAAAAAAAAAAAATCATTGTGTTCCACAGTAAAAAAAAAAGTCATCCAGGTTTGGAATAATATGAGGTTTAGTACAGTAAACAATGACAGGATAATATTTTTTTGGGTGAACTGTGCTTTTAAGAAGTAATAAAAACAATACAGAAGGGGAGAAAAATGAACAGATAAAGGGTACCAATCAAAAAGAAGAAAAAGGGAAGTAAGACAAAGTGTTGCCTCAAGAAAAAGAGTTTTAAAGAGGTTTTAAAGGAGAGAAAGATGTCAGAACTGCAGGGCTCATCAGTATTCCCAGAGCTAACTGAA
Source organism: Tor tambroides (assembly GCA_021397915.2). NCBI lineage: Eukaryota > Metazoa > Chordata > Actinopteri > Cypriniformes > Cyprinidae > Tor > Tor tambroides. Next base: position 84,004 of record JAFVLL020000951.1, on the reverse strand, counting down.
AGCAGCAAAATGATGAAACAGTACTGCAGATGACTTACAGCTGTGGGCTACATGACCTAGAGTGATGATACATACATACACAACCATATGAATATTATGTGGAATGTTCTGCACCTCTAGCTATGACTGGTATGCTACACTAACGTTCAAAAGTTTGCGGTCAGTAAGATGTTTTTGAAAGAAGTCTCTTATGCTCACCAAGGCTGCATTTATTTGATCAAAAAACAGGAGTATTGTGAAATAGTGTTACAACTATTTTCTATTTTAATATACTTGTAATAAAATATATTTCTTCAATGGCAAAGCTGAATTTTCAGCTGCCATTACTCCAATCTCCAGTTCAAAATAACAGAATAATTTTTATCTGAAAGTGATTATAAATGTCTTTAATGGTCAAATTAATGCATCCTTGCTGAATAAAAGTATTAATTTCTTAAAAGAAAAAATCTTGACTTTTGATTTTTCTGCTTGTGGTTGAGAATGACCTCCAAAGCTTAAAAAGACTGACAGACTGCAGTGTTTCTCAGGCTTGCAGCTCCCTGGTGAACCTCCCAGCTCTCAAATATCAGCATTCCAGCCCATAGCTGTAGCTGGACCGTGTTGCAGTGGTTAGAACACGTGCATCTGACATCTAGAGCTGGGTAATGCAGGTTCACTTCCAGTTCGCAACATTATATAGCTGCCTAAAACTATTAAATAAGATCTGTATGTTGATGTTAAGTGTGTATATGTGCATGTGCTTTGTTCCCCTGACCTGGAAGCATCCAGAGGTCAGGAGGGTATTTTTGTGTGGTGGGGTAAGGTAATACAGGATAGTGTGCTGTGCAAACAGTGACTCTGCAGATCTTAACAGAGGTTCATTCACGATTATGGAGTGATGAGAGTAAAATACAAAGAATGAAGGAAAGAGGAGAGAAAGAGCCTTTTTTTAGAAGAAGTCAAGTGCAATGAAGTGACAGCACACCTGCGCTGTCCCCCACAGACTTTTTTTACGCTTTGTCACACATGTTAAGGAATTTCAGTCTGTTTTGTCCAGTGTCTCCCTGGAATGTTTTTTCTTGTGTTTCTCATGAATTATGTTGACCACTGAATGTTGACCTTTGCCCCTGACAGGCAGGAGATAAGCACTACCATCCAAGCTGTGCACGATGCAGCAGATGCAATCAAATGTTCACGGAGGGAGAGGAGATGTACTTACAGGGTGAGCACAACACTTTAATGCTACTTTTAATACAGAGGATTGAAGCATTACTCTTACTTTCCACAATAAGGCTACAAAATTACACTTATAACTTTTGAAACTAACTAGTTGACATGTCTAAATATAGATTTTCTAATTTTAGAAATCAGATGAAATAATAAATAAAATAAGTCAAGTGCAATCTGTTGTGATAAATTTATACTTCTCATAAATTAAAATATTGTTTATTCATTTTCCTTATAACTTTGGTAACAGGGTTGAAGTTCAAACTACACAGTTATTTAAGCTGTTAACGGTGTTGAAATGTTTTATTTTCTGTGTGTTGTTCATGGATATTGCAATTTTTGTAACTATGTTTCTATAGTTTGGGACATGTCTAAATACAGGTGGTTTCATTGTTTTAGCAAAATAATAAAATAAAATAAAATAAAATAAAAAGTAGTAGTTATTGAAAAAATGTTGTAATAGACCATGTGGTAAAAGAATTCTGATATACCCACCCATATTTTATCTTAATTTCTCTCTCTCAGGTTCTACAGTATGGCATCCAGACTGTAAGAACAACAGTAGAGTGGAAGAGAAGTACAGAGTGAGTATCTATCTATCTAAACACTTACTGTCAGCCAGTCAGTCACTTAATCAGCCCTGTCTCTCTATCTGAAAGAGAAAACTTTGCTGAGCTCCTCCGTCATAGTATTCCCAGAAACAACAGTCTACTAAACCTTAGGAGATGTTTAAAATGCTCACATTCTTCAAAGCGCTTTTTAAAACCTCCCTCAGTGGCTCCAAGGTTAAAATGAGGTCTCAGGTGCTCTAGCTGAAAAGAGAATGTATGTGTGTGTTTGTCAGTGAGTATTTTGTCCATTCTGTTGTGATTCTCCTCCTTAGGCAGCTTGGCAACATCCTAAAGGAAAACCCAGTCCGTTTGATATCTTTTACCCCCAGTCTCAGATTCAGAGCCGGGGCCCAGGTGGCTCTCGGCTGGGCCGGCGTCCCCTGGGCAGTCGTGAGGTTTGCAGTCTTCTGCTCTGCACTCCCTCCAAACTGCAATGCTTCCGGCTAACTCAACTTTCTCAGAGAGTCCTGCTTTACCTCGAAGCAAGACTGAACTGCTGTGTGTTTTTTTTTAGCTTCATATTAGTTAACTTATATCACCCACAGCAAGACTGAATATGCTTGCTCTCTCCTCCTGCAAGTTAGGTCATAATCCTCATAGAAATGTTTTTAAATTCACAAAAAAATAACCTTTTGTCTCACAAAATCAGGATCTGCCTGCATGCATAAGATAGCAAGCAAGGCTGCGAGTAGGTGACTATGGATGGTAGTGCTTGAGTTAGATGACCACTGGCTAAGGTGGATGATTCAAGTGTTTTGTTGAGTGTGATGTCATATCCTGTGATGCCTTTTCCTTCACAGCCCCTTCCACCCTCAGTAACATCTCTGCACCAATCAGAAAGGCAGGTACTGTATTCTGCTTCTGGCAGCAGATTGAGGAACCCTGAATGTGTTTTGCAGCTCTTGCCTTTGCAGTCACCCACCAGCAGAGGGCTTTCCCCCCTCGCCAACTTCCCCATAACAGCCTGTGTGTGAACCATTACGCTTTTCACCGCTGCAGGCATGTGGCTCAAGCCCTTCCAGCGCTCCATTCACCATTCACCACAGGAATGACGGCTCTTTGACTCTTCATGCAGAACCATCTCAGATATGAGCTCACCATGTAGCTAACAGAAATGGCCTCTCATTCAGAATATTCTTCTTAAAGTCGTGCAATTCGGGTGTTTTTGGTGACGTTTGACCAAGAGTCATATCTGAGGGATTGGCTGCACTGGCTGCATATTGTATGATATGAAAGAGAATGCATCTTGGGAAGGCTTGCATTGGAGTATTAGGCAATAGGAGCTGGAAACCCTGTGGCTTTAGAATTTGTGATGAATGAAAGCCTAAGAATATGCCTCCTTCACCCAAAAATTTAAATTTTGTCATCATTTACTCTCGTCATGCATCCTCATGTCTTTAAAACCTGTATGACTTCCCTTATGAAAAAGCGTGCTTAGTTAGACTGAACATGCATTTGTAGTGTACTTCAAATCCCAGAAGTGCATTTTTTAAGTACATTTTTAAATCATTACCTTTTTATAATCTTTTATCTGGCTTTAAAAAGCACACTCGATATTACATTTAAAGTTAATATATTTTAAAATGTACTAAATTGCAAATTCATCATTACAAATTTGTAATAACAAATATATATATATATATATATATATATATATATAAATACGTGACGTAATGATATGGGTTTAGCGATAATGTGTGTCAGTAAATTCAGAAGTACTTTTTAAATATGCAAGAAACTATGTAAGAAATTAGAAGTAATTATGTAATTACATGTAAAGATAAGTACATTTAAACTGTAATTGCAATTATCATGCAATTAAGCATTCAAAAACATTAAAACATTCAGATAACAGCTTAAAATTCAGTATGTTCCGCAAAAAAAAAAAAAAAATCTATTGTATGGCTTTGGAAGACTTGAATGTAGTGCATGATTTACTTAATGATGCATTTATTGTCCCCTTTTGTAGCTTGAAAGGCCCAGTTTCCATTCACTTCCATTTTATGAAAAAGAGCAGCGTGAACATTCTTTAAACCTTCTCCTTTTCTGTTCCTTTGAAAAACAAAAGTCATATAGATTTGAAAAGAGATTTGACATGAGAATAAGTAACTGTTGACAAAACGTTCATTTTTAGCTCAGCTACCCCCTTAAGCTTCCCACCGGCATCTATGAGTGTGTTTAGAAATATGTGTGTTCATTATTTTCAGCTTATTGCTAACACAACATCTCATTCTCCCACAGCCCACAAGGTCATCGTCTGAGAGTATCTGTTCGAGACCTGGCTCGAGCATCCCTGGATCTCCAGGCCATACCATCTATGTGAGTCCCACTCATCGGCGCCCCCAGTCGTTTCCCGAGTCTGTCAGATATCACCACTCAGTCCACAATGGATTCTGATGCTGGTACACTCCAGGGTCAATGTAAAAAAACATGCAGGAAAAGCACAGGAGTTTGCTTCACCTTCTCTCCACTCTTTGCCTTCGCCTTGTATTTGATATCTGTAGCATCATTTCAGCATGTAACCGAATTTAGAGAATCATTTACAATAACACTGTTAAGCAAATGTTAAGCTAGGTAGCATTTCTCATAAGCATGCCTCCAAAAACAATCGTTCATCTTTCCAAATAAGTGTACGTTCACCTTGTGTGATGACCTTTGTGACAGCTGTAGCTTTGGTCGGATGTGATGTGGATGACCTTTGACCTGTGCCCTGACCTCTTCCTCATCAACACCTTTTCTCCCTGTGTTTCTCCACCTATGTGTCCCCTCCCTCCCCTGTGTCCCTCATCCTCTCCTTCCTCCAGGCAAAAGTAGACAATGAGATTATTGATTACAAGGACCTAGCAGCCATCCCCAGAGTCAAGGCCATTTATGATATAGAGCGTCCAGATATGATATCCTATGAGTCTCTCCATTCCACCTCCTCCACCCTGGAAAGACAAGGAAGGCACAGTCCTGGAGAGGTAACCCGAATTGTAAATTTTTACTGTCTTTCTAATAAACAAACAATGTGCTATTATGACCTAATATGATATATATAATCACTGTATGGCTGTGTAGGCATTATGATGTCGTGGATTTATGCTTATATATTTATTTATTCTCATTTTTTGGACTAGGTGTGTCTTTCATAAAAAGCTAACTTTAGCTCTTTTACCTCAAATCAGACAGTGCACCTGCCTACAATTATGTCAACAGCCATACTCTATACATTTAACATCCTTGTACGTCATTTTGGAGATCTGGACAGTCTAGTTTAGTGGTTCTCAACCAACCATCTAGTCTAGTGGTTCTCAACCTTTTTAACTCTAGGGCCTCCACCACCCAACACAATATTTGAAGGCCCACTTCATATACACTAAGCCATCTTTAGTATTTCAGCAGTAATTATGACAGAGCTGCTGATTTTTGAACTTTTTTATTGATATATTGAATTAATTCACATGGTTAATTAAATAAATTAACTAAGATTCAGAATTAATCAGAATCAGAATTAATGCTCATTAGGCATGTTGTTTAATAAAAAATCATATTTATAGATGGAAAATAAATATAAAAATGTGAAATTTCATTAAATTTTTATTGTTATATTAAATTAATTAATTACAATTAATTTTGTGATTCCAGAAGTTATGTTCTATATTTCAGAACTGTATATTCTTCAATAAAAACAATAGTAATTTCACAATTATGCAAAAAAACTTATTGTTTTAAATTTTTATTGATATATTAAATTAATGTTTTAAATAAATACATCAGATTAATTAACCATAATTCATTTTATGATTCCAGAAGTTAAGTTCTTAAATAACAAGTTATTGTTATAAACAATAAACCACTGGTCTAGTCTCCATTATTAAACCAGCACATGGGTTTTGGCCACTTTGGCCACCTAGTTGCTACCAGACTACCCCTATATAACAGACCCAACCCTGCCAATGCTCCATCTTTGTGATAATACCATCCCATCCCCATGTCCGTACTCTGTCACAGTAACCATAATAGCTCTCTGACCCCATGATCCCATTAGTGTTCCAAAAAACACTATTGGTTGAGGCTCTCAGGCTGCAGACAGAGCAGATGTGAGCAAGTGTGTGCATTTGCTCATTTCTCTGTATGTGATCATGTACATTGCATGTATTCCTGTCTACATGTTAACTGTATGTCTATGCATGAAAAGAATATATGAGAAATGTGTTTTTTATTCTCTGTGACTGCTCTTGAGTTCCCGTTGTCTATTAAACATTGTTCTGCTGTACCTGAAAACGCCTGTGCGCCTTCTCTGTGTAGAGACAGCAGTGTCACAGCGCCACCTGGTGACTAGAATCAAAATCTCAGACAACCTTCGGTGATGGAGATGCGTGTTAAAGGGATATTTCCGGGTCTTTTTTCATCTGCATCTGTGGTTGATTGCCAAAGGCAATAATTTAGACGTGTCCTTGACTGTGTATAAACAAACAGAAAATGTATTTACAATTACACACTTACAATTGAAGTCTATCAAGCAATGGTCTGGGGGGTTATAAATAGAAATGTGAAGCTCACATTTTTGTTTGCACTTACATTGATTATTGAGTAGAAATGTGTTTTTTTTTCTTTCTCAGTGCTATAAAGTTCTCTAAATCATCAGGAGGGACTACTTTTTAAGTGTTGGAAACTTTGGTTATGCATTACCAACATATTGAAATTACATTATACCATATATTGTACCATTTCATTGATAATGTTCCTAAAAGAATTTCATTTTTATTGTTCTTCAAAGAAATTTCTCACAAGGGCTACACTGATTTGATCAGAAAATCATTAAAAGTAGCAATATTGTGAAATATTATAGCATTTTTAATTAACTGTTTTCTGTTATAATATATTAATATATTGTTTTAATATATTTTAAAATAATAAATGTAAAATTTTCAGCAGCCATTACTCCAGTAGAAATCATTTCTTGCTATTATCAATTAGGAAACAGTTGTGCTTCCTTTTTTTTTATGGCAGCTGTGAAACATTTTTAATGATTCTTTAATGAAATTTAACATTTAAAATGAAAAAGAACAGCATTTATTTGAATTTATTTGTAATAAAGTAAAAACTGGTGCATTTGATCAATATAATGCATCCTTGCTGAACAAAAAAATACAAAAATAAATACTTACCCCAAATTTTATTTGAATGATGTATAGATATTTCCATTGGAAAACAAGACCAAAATACTGATTAAGCAAAAGTATATGGGTTTACTTTTTTAGCCATTCAAGACATGATTTTATGATGTTATAGCAGATATAACTGCACAGAAAGGGTCCGTAAGTGATTTTATCGCACCAGTTTTATGTCAACACTTGAAGTTATACTTTTGAAAGAGAGTAGTAACCAAATAGACTTCTATTGTAAGTGTATTACAGTTAACAGAATTATTGTCTGTTCTAATCAAGTTGAAAATGACCAAGAATATTCCTTTAATGCATACCATATTATTGAGTCACCAACAAGTTCATAACCAGAACTCAACCCCTTTCCTCCCCTACAGCCTGTCAAAGCCTCAGGTGGCAGCCCTCCCAGAGGCAGAGCCACAGTAAGTGTAAGCAGGATAGAAATAAGGCTGCTGACATAACAATTAGTTTGTGGATCCCCACCCAAACTAATAGGAACACAACTAACATATTCATTTACAAAACCTTACCTAATCAAATAAGCATGCACATCTAATACCTCTTAAACCCAGTTTCTCTCATCTCATTGGCTGCTATCTGAACTCTCATCTGAATAGCCACTCTGTAAGTACTTTATATTAGTTTGCAACTTTAAGTGTGTACTCAAGAACCCAGTGGAAAACTGAAGAATCTTTCAAGCTTCTACATGTGCCATGGCAATGGTGTAGATTCATTTTCCTAGAAAACATAGCCTAAAGCTGATCTGTGTCACATCTTTAGCATAACATGAGACAGCATCTAACATTCAAAACGAACACTGCAAGCGCTTTTTTGCGATTCTTCTTTCACCTTCATTACATTCATTTAATTTAAAACATCATCCAATGCATGTTGGGTCACAGAAAACACAGCTGTTTCCATGACGCATAACATAATGTTATTTTTAGTGATTTTAATTCTGTGTCCACATTCCCAGACCCTGCCACAAGACCCCTCCTCACTGTCCGCAGAAACAGTAAGTTGTCAGTGACCTCCCTCTGAACCCTGCCACAGTTTTCTCGCTCTTAAATGTGCTCATCATGTAGATGGCACTGAGCTTCAGCTGACTCTTGAGCACTGGAATAAGTCCTCTGTTTAATTAATGGCAAATACTCAAAAGTGTCATGCTGGAGTGTGTTCTTGTTTGTAATGTCTGTCTGTCTTTGTCCCAGCTACAGCTGAGTGAATCTCACAAATACACACACAAAACTAAGCTTAAGATTTTTTTTTTGGATTGTTTTGTATTTATTTATTTAATTATTTTTTTTATTCAAAAGTTTGGGGTCAGAAAAAAATCATTTTACTTTTATACAGCAAGGATGCATTAAATTGATCAAAAGTTACAGGCTTTTACATTGTTACAAAAAAATCTATTTCAAATAAATGCTGTACTTTTGAACTTTCTAGTCATCAAAGAATCCTGAACAAGAAAAAGGATGACAGTTTCCATAAAAATATTAAACTTTTTACAGCACTAGTTATATGAAATGTTTCTGTGCTTCAGCACTAAATCAGCATATTAAAATTATTTCTGAAGGATCATGTGACACTGAAGATTAGAGTAATGGCTGCATTTTTCGATATTACTGTTTTTATTGGTCAAATAAATGCAAACTTTTTCCCAGAAACATAAAAAAATCTTATTTTGTGCTTTTAACATTAAGTTGAACATTTTTGTGATATTCACTCATCAAACAACTTGCCTTAATATACAAAGCCACACATTCCTGGGACTTAAAAGCATATACCGCAGTGGCATGATTTAACTTCCTTTTCCTAATCGTATTATTTGCTGTTCTAACCAGCTCTATCACATACAGTCTCCTGTCTACCTTTTAGTACTGATTCTGATCCATACTTACATAGAGCTTTTTTTATTCCTGTTCTGTTTCAGTCTCCAAGGACATTGTCTCCCACCCCATCCGCTGAGGTTAGAGGCTGTTTACAATGCTTAGTCTTCTTTATAGAGCCAATAGTACATGTCCATTAAACCATGTCTTGAGAGGATAGTCCTGACAGGACTGAAAATTCTGTCATGATTTAGCCAACCTCATTCTTTCTTCTGTGGAACACAAAGATATTTTGAGGAATGTTGGTAACCAAACAGTTTCAGTTGAGTTCCATAAGTTGGTCTAAATATATAATGGAGACAAAAACTGTTTGGTCACCCACCACCATTATTCAAAATATCGTAAAAACAGAGTAAATAACAGAATTTTTATTTCTGGGTGGACTGTCCCTTTTAATGCATTTAGTAATGTGAATGTGTTTTGAACCTTCCCATTTGTAATGTTATGTGTGGATGTGTATGATAGGGTTGTTATGACATGAGGGAGCGCATCATGCAGAGATCCACCAGTCAGGGCTCCATCGGCTCTCCGGTCTACCACCGCCATAACTACATACCCCCTCTGTCCAAGTCGCCCCAGCACTTTCACAGACCAGGTGAGTCAAATGAAATGATCCAAATCCTCCCTCCATAGGATTCCAGTGGAGTGTATGGATAAGCGAGATCTCCTTACAACATTTTGGCCGCTTTCACGTTGCCTTTTCTTGCTTTCCGTTTCCTCCTGAGCTTGTAACCTGCCTCCCTCCTCTGCTCACATGTGCTCCTTCCATCCTCTTTTTTCCTTCATCCTCCTCCTCTGTTCCTCTTCCTCTTCTCTGAGCGGCCGGCAGGAATGCTGAAGCTCTGCTCCTCTTTGCGCTCCAGTGACACGCGCCCTACCTCCCCTTTCCGACATCACTTCCTCCCCCATAACAAAGGTAAGGCCTCTCCACTCCCCGTTGCCCGACCTCTTCGCCTCATTCTCAGTGTCAATATCGTTCCGTAGATGCAAATCCACCCTCCTCTGATTCAGGCCTGCTGAAATGTCTTGACTGTGACTTTTTAGCTTGTAAAGCTGTGCTTTTGGCGGCTCTGTTTGAGAAATTCACAAGTCCTGGAGTTGAAACGCTTGAATGGCACTCTTATGAGGTCAAGGGCTGCGTTTGATCTGTAAATCCAACTGAAGCACATCTAATGCAAGTTCCTAATGCATAGTTTACTAATCACATGCTCATGTGTGTAATGTCCCTCTGTCCTCTCCACAGATTCTTTCTGCATAGGTATGTCTTGGCTTCGTGGCTGTTGTTGACACTGTGTAGAGCAATTTGGTGCCTGTGGCAGTTCAGAAGCATGCTGCTCCTGTGTTTTGACCATTCAGAATTTGGTTTATTTGACAGTTAATCAACCAACAAGTTATATGACAGTCCATTAACCAACTTTTAACCAAGTCACTGTGACATTACTAATACTCTTATACTAATAACTGTTCCAAAACATTGTGAGCTGCCTTGCTGTTTGCTGCCTAGGCAGCTGCCTAAGGTGGCATCCTAAATGAAATGAAACTTGTATTTTAAAACAATGCATAACCAATAATTACGGGTATATCATATGTTTTCATGTCTGTCTTTTATATAATTTTTGACAATCAAGCATATCCCCCAAATAACCAAATAATTTTTCATTATTATTATTTGCATTATATAATTATTATATAATTGCTATTATAATTTGGGGGATATACTTGATTGCCAATAAAATAGATAATTGAATATCATAAAACTGTAAAGAAATGTTCTCAAAATTAAAAGAACAAAACAAAAAAATAGCTCAATTGCATACAACAAATAAATACTACTACTACTACTACTAATAATTATTATTATTATTAAATCAATATTAAAGTAACAATATAAATAATAATTATTATTATTTAATTTTTAAATAAATACAAAGCACATAGTATTGCATAAAATAATACAATTTGAATTACTATTTTTATCAAATCTTCTTAGTATTTAAAAAAAAGTAAAAGTAAAGAAAAAAATTATTAAAGTCAGCATTTCTCAATTTTTCCACCTTTATGGATTAATGGAGATCTTTTCAGTGCATGGTGGGATTTCTCTGAAATTGGTAAAATACTCAAAAGAGAGTATATTTTAGGAGACAACATAGATGCTTTTGTAACAGCAGGGGAGTGCATGTGATGCCTTGAAATGCTGTCTATGGCAGCCCACTAGTTTTTGGAACATGTACAGGTTGCATGCTTACATTTGTTTCTTCACAGGCAAAAAGTAACCTTTTAAAGGATATTCAGTCATATTTCCATCAGACACAAAGGCTTTCCAACAATGTGAATTTTACATATATCTTTTATTGTGGTGGTGAATGTTACCGTGTTCGTGACTGTGAAGTATTTGCATGCTGCTTTCCTGAGGCGTTCTTCTTTTTCCAATCTGTATGTCTTTCAACACCTGTTCTCTTTGTGGGACCGACCCACACGGTCCAGTCCGTCTCTCTGTCACCTCTCTGTTGAAGCCCTTTTCTGTTCGTCCATCTTTCCGTCAGTGAAGATTTATTCCGGCATTATTCTCTCTTTCTTTCCTTCTTTTATTCTTTCTTTCTTTTATGTTCGTTTCTTTCTCCCGCTTATTCTGCTCTTCTTGTTTGGAGGCACTGAGCCATCCAGTGGCCGGAGTTCTCCTCTTTCCTCTCGGCCGGCCACCCCGACCCTCTCTCTGACCCCTAAACATTTCCACGTCCCAGGTAGGAGCTGGAGCATCATCTCCCTGTTTTTCTTCTCTAGAGAGTCTCTCTCCCTCCATTCTTTCATTTTAATCCCCTCTATAATGCATCTATGCTTTTTCTTATTTATTGTTTTGATGGTATAGATTTTGTTTTCCTCTTATGCTGAGTACATATACTGTCACAAATAAGTCAGAAGTTTTGGTCATCCTATATATGCATCGCATTTCCCCAAATCATGATCATAACTGATACGATTTGTAACTTAGGTGGTATTAAAAATGTGTTGTTAAAACTAGATCTTTATTTTCTAATTCACAGACCAAGGCATTAACATGTATAGAAAACCACCAATCTACAAACAGCATGGTATGGTTGCTTCAAATTTTAAGCTTATTCTATCTATCTATCTATCTATCTATCTATCTATCTATCTATCTATCTATCTATCTATCTATCTATCTATCTATCTATCTACCTACCTATCTATCTATCTATCTATCTATCTATCTATCTATCTATCTATCTATCTATCTATCTATCCAATCCATCTATCTATCTATCTGTTCATCCATCTATCTATCTATCTATCTATCTATCTTACAGTTTTTGGTGCCTGTCATTATGGTTTGTGCGCAAGCATGATTTGTGACAATTATTTTTATTATTTATATTTATATGTTTGTTTATGTGTGTTGATTCCATCCATCCATTAATTTGTGATTATGATGCTATGATCACATCCTATGTTCACATGTAAGTACCATTTGACATCATAAACCTTCCTCATCTTTGGGACTCTTTCTATTTCTTTAATTGCTTCCTCACAACCAACAAGAAACTAAAATCCTTACTTCTTTACTAATCGCCATAAAACTTTGATTCTGCCTTCTAATTGCATGAAGTTATAGCCTGCAAGATCCCATAACAAATTCAATGACACCTCAGATGACTCTGCTTTGGTCTCTATTTTGCATACTCTGCAAATCTACACATCAGGCTAGTTTCAATAAACTGAATGGCACCTTTTGAACAGTTGTGTTTACCGGTTTCAAAATATAGTTCATATATCTAAATTTTCTGCTTGCTTAATATTATAAAAATCTATACATTTGCAGTAGCATGTGTGCTCTGTCCACTTTAAACTGTCCTTTACGACATGCAGTACTGGCCATTGACATTCAAAGCTTTTGACACCGTCTCTGAATACACCCTACTGGTGTTTTACTCCAAAAAAAGCAACACATTAAAAATTGATTAATTGCATTATGCTTATTTAACTGATTGTTTTACACATAAAAATCCTTAAATGCTTTGAACTGAATGGCCTGCACTACACTTATTGCCAGCCTATGAGAGTCCATCACTGATAGTCCAGTTCCCCTCAAATTACCGATTCAGATTCAGCTGCACTGGCAGCCCAAAGCAAGTCCGCTGATGACATCATCAAATCATCCAAGTTCCCCGCTGCTCACGCCCCTCGGCCGGACGAAACCCCAAAGATTGAGACCGACTTCTGGCCATGTCCTCCATCCCTTGCTGCTTTAGGTACGCTCCTGCTGCTGGCAGTTACCAAAAACTAATGGAAGCCTTCTGTGAATTCAAACGATGCTCTGTGGATTGAGAACTCTTGGATTGCTGGTGGTAAATTTGGCCTGATGTTCCCATCTGATTGGTCCTAAAGCCAGTTGTAGTGGCAGTAAATCTGAGGAAAATTTTTAGGATGCTATAGATAGCTTTACAGGGACATAGATTTGCCAGTGTTAATAAATCAAATACATTTTCAATCAAAAATCATTTCACCACTCAATCTGATCATGTTTTTACTTTTATGATTTGTTTTTATATTATTTAACTCACTGTCACTTTTGTTCGATTGTTGACCATGTGTACAGCCGAACTCTGAGGTTCCATTGCAGGACACAAAGGGGTACAACGACATGACAATGTTGCAATCATCTCAATATTTTTTTTCCTATTTCTTTCTTATTTTATTTGAAAATCTTTTTTGGTCATGGACGGGCAGGCTCAGATGGGAGGAGTCGGTCACGGGACGAAGAAGAGGAAGAGCAACTGAAACGCAGACAGCTTCAGGAAGAACATCTCAGCAAGGTCAAGCGTGTATGAAAGCTTTTTTGTCAAAGCAGCCATTTAAATGCATATATGTGCCAAATTGGGCTGCAGTGCAGTTATTTACACACCTTTTCTGCATTGTTTTATTACCAAAATCACTAAAATTATTATGCAAACACACCTAATTTGCATATTTGCACAGTGACTGGGGGTGTTTAAAGTGAAGTGACGTGTGGCTAAGTATGGTGTCCCATACTTGGAATTTGTGCTCTGCATTTAACTTAGTGACTAAGGCTAATAAATGCAGGCTAATAAGCTTGCTAAAGTGGAATGAATTCACCTCTATGTGTTTGTACTTTTAGTACTCACATGCTTGTGTTTAACTGCAGATCCAGTCTGGACTTGGGAAGCTCATTCTGAAGGAGGAGATGGAAAAGGAGATGAACAGAGAGAGATACATACGAAGTGTGGCCGCCCAGCGCTTTGACTCTCAATATGCTAACTGTACCACAGGTATAATGCCACATACTTTCAAAGCAACCACAACAAATATAGCTTTATTCTGGCATTAGCACACAAACTTATGCTGTCCTCTGCTGTAGACTCCCAAACCGTTAAAACATCATCTCTGCCTGGATATGGACGGAATGGCCTCCATCGGGTAAGTCTCAGCCATTCACTTGTTATTTACCTATATTTAATAAATGCATGCAAAACTGTATTAATTATCAATGTTGAAAACAGTTTTCACCCCTTATTTTTTATGTATATATTTTTTTTCTAAAAAAAAAAAAAAAAAAGATACACTAATATTCAGAAGTTTGGGGTATGTACAATTTAAAAAAGAAAAAGAAGGAAATTAATACTATTATTCAACAAAGATGCACTAAATTTAAAAAAAAAAAAAAACTAATCAAAAGTGATGGTAAAGACGTGAATAATACACCAAAAAAAATCTATTTCAAATAAATGCTGTTCATTGAACTTTCTATTCATCAAAGAATGCTGAAAAACATATCACGTTTTTATGAAAAGATTATGCAGCAAAATATGTTTTCAACATTGATAATAATAAGAACCATTATTAATACGTAAACATCAATAATAATTGAGCAGTTACATTTATTTATAAATATATTCAAATAAAAACTAATTATTTGAAATTGTAATAGTATTTTACAATATTACCATTTTTACTGTATATTTGATCAAATAAATGCAGTCTTGTTGAGCATAAGAGACTTCTTGAGCATGTGGAATAAATTAGGGCAGTATAACTAAACTAAAGTGCATCTTTAATGAGTTTCTTTTTTTGTCTATGCTTCCAGCCCCAGTCTACAGAACTCTCTCAGTATAACAGTTATGGGGATGTGTGTGGAGGACAAAGAGGTAAATTGCAATACGTCTAATACCGAAAATGCATCTAATAACTGAAAAAAGCTATTTAATACTATAATAACATTTGGGAATTTGTCTCTTTCTGATTTACACAGATTTCAAGGTATGTGACTGACCCGCAGTATTTACTGAGCATGTGCATCAGCGCTCATGCACATATGGAAATCAAATCATGCTACATGTAACCGGAATGGCACTCATGCCCTCATTGCTATGCTTGTGTCTGAGTTTGAGCCATGGGGAAAGACAAGGGCACAATCAAGGGTTTGATATGTTGAAAAACTCCCCCACCCCTGAGAACACATCACATGGATAGTGGCTGGATCCACTTCCCTTCCGAGAACTTGATACAGAGCAATAGCTGTTAGGAATTAGATCCAGACTATTTCCCAAGGTTCTGAATTCTTCAAAACAGTTTCTGCTTTCTTTTCTTATCATTTGCATCACGTGTATGTGTTCTGTTCTATAGCCCACCCAAGATGCCCAAGATTCCATTACAAGAATGGACAGGGGAATGTCTATGCCTAATATGTTGGAATATAAAGCAAGTATCCCAAATATTTTCAAAAATGATGTTTCTCTTCTCTCTTCCATCTCGAAATACTCCTCTGTGTTCAATAAATAATCACCCCCCTCCCAAAACCAAGATTAATCAGTCAGGACTGTAATTTTTGGCTCATCTTTACAGGCGATGGTCAGTGGGAAGAACAAGACTAGCATAACTTGTATATCTTCCAGTGCTGTGAAATGATGTCACCACATGACATACTCTGTTCTAGCCGTGCATAGTTTAAGATCATTCAATCATTTTGAACTCCTGGTTCTCGTTAAAGAGGCTTCGTGGTTACATATGGTAATATTTTGTGAAAGTGGTTGCTTTAGTTATCCAGAAGCCTGATTCTCTAGGGCCGAACTTAAATTCATGCTAATAGTTATTGGCTAGATTAAATAGATTAGAACTTAATAGGCTTTCCCAGCAATGTAAGAAACAATAACTGGCATGATTGTAGACTCTTAACTGTTTGTAGAAGTGTTAGCATTAACAGCACTATAATTCCTTCCTGTAGATACGGTTGGCAAAAACGCCCAGGCCAGCTGTAGGGGAAAACAAATCTCTGTGACCATAGTTACCCTTTCATTTCAGCAGGGAAAATAAATAGATTTATAGATTCATTATAGATATATAGATACATTTTCTAGCCAATTGAATATCAGAAGCAAGAATATAATATAATATATAATATCTGCACCAAAGATTACTTTGCATATTGTATTACAAATAATAATATGCACTACTAAGACACTGACTGACTGACTGACTGTATGAATCTACACTGATTTAATTGAAATATTGGTCATTAGATTTTAGCTGATTCAACAGTTAAATATGAATTACACAACAGGTTGTTTTTTTAAATTAATTATTCTGTGACCATTAAATTGATTAAAAGGTCACGGTAAAGACTTTAAAATTATTTTATAAGATTTCTATTTAAAATAAACACTGTTCTTTTGAATATTCTGTATATAAAAGAAGGCTGGGGAAAAAACTGTATCCCAGTTTCCACAAAAATATTAAGCAGCACAACTGTTTTCAATATTAATAGTTATAAGAAATGTTTCACAAAGACAAATACATAAGGAAAACTAGTAAAAACTGGTTTGTGGGTTTCTGCTGGTTTATCAGGTCAGCCAGGTAAAAACCTCAATAAAACCAGCCCAGAGAGTTGAGAGACCAGCGAAGACCATAAAACAAGCTTAAGCTAGTTTTATATTGTTTTCAGCTGCATTTCAGTGGATGTTTTCTGACATTTACTTACTGCATTTGATATTCACTTACTTATTTAAAATATTCATTGTGATGTCTTTTGCTGTTACTTGTGCCAAAAACACAGAAACTTTTAGTGATAACTTTTAGATAATTTTATTTATTTTCCCCCATATAAAATGAATATGGTACAGGAACCAGGATTTGTTCTTCTCCATGCTAAACCACTCCCCCAGTTTATTATGTGTTGCTAACTGAAGTTTGCACTTAAATCCAGCAGATATTACTTCTATCCAGCACTTTTATCCTATATTGAGAAACAGTCTTTCTGCTTTGGAAATACAGTTCATGCTCACACTCTCTCACACACAAGGCTCACCTACTGTTTGTTCCTCTGCATGCTCTGACCTCCTCCTGCATACTCACTCTCTCACTTGCACCGTGTGCTGTTGTGTTGTATATTGGCAAGAGTTGGTGTTTGTGTGCCATGTTAGAATGTAATGACCGTGCATTATTCCCTCGTCCATTTGCTTTCAGCAATTCATTGTGTTTGGCAAATGCCTCGCATAGCATTCTCCATAACAACACAATCCCTCCTTTTGTAAAGGTGTACCCATATGAAATGCTCACTGTCACCAACAGAGGGCGTACTAAGGTCCCGAAGGATGTGGACAGGACGAGATTGGAGGTAAATAGCACTTATAGCACCTGATAGACTCACTGAAGAAGTTTTTTGTTGTTGTTGTTGAATGAACAATATAAACTTTACAACCATAAATGGCCTGGTACAGAATGCAATATATCTTAATCAGACAACAAACAAGCGTCATAACATAAAATAAATAAATTACTAGGGGTTTTCAGCAAGTTTAAGATTTTCTATTAAATTACAGAGGTTTAAGACAGTGACAAAAAGTAATGACATAGTTCTTTGAGAAATATGTAAAAATTTGGAAGAATTTTCATGAATCTGTTCTTATGCAAAACAAACTTCCCAAGAAAAATAATTGTGTTAATTGCTAAATTATGTTTCATTTTTCAAAAATAAACCAAATAATACATTTTCCTTTGTTAAAACAGGTAAATCTTTAAATTAAGGAAATAACCAGTCATGCAAATCTTCCCAAAAGGCACAGGCAAATTTACAATCATAAAAAAAAACAATGTTCTGTAGTTTTAATTTGATCATCACAAAAGGAACAGTTGTTAACATCAAGACCAAACTGACATCTCAAAAAATTTCTAGAAGAATATACTCCATTAAGAATTTTAAAATGGACTTCCTTTGCTTTTGGTGTCACTGAAGGGAAATTGGGATGTTCATTTATTTTCCGTATTTTGCGACCTGACAAGTATGACCCCTGTGAATTACATAAATTTGAGGAAAGAAAATTACTGCGTTTTAAAATACATTCAAAATGCATTTATTGTTCTGTAAAATATAATAATAAAAAGAAGAAGAAAGATAGTATTATTAAAAACTCACATACTTATTAAATAATAAAAAATATTGTTTATATAACATTTATTATTAATAATATATTATTTAAATGACAAAAATTAAATATTAACAGTATAATATTACTGTTGCAATAATACTACTATACAGTAAAATTATCATTTAATAATAGTAATAGTTTTGTGAAATAAACACTTATTAAATAATATTTTTATTTAAATTATTATATGAATTATAAAAAATAAACTAATAAATATAGTACTTCAATATACTATTGTACAGTGAACATTTGCATTTAATAACAGAATAATAATAATTGTTGTTGTATAGTCATATCAAATGGGGGAGAAAGTTCATTTTGCTCTTAGCTGATCACATGCCTGAGGACTAATTAATAATTCTTCTCTCTCCTTATTTATGTACAGCGTCACTTGGCTCCTGAGACATTCTTTGATATTTTTGGGATGGAGATCCATGAGTTTGACAGACTTCCTCTTTGGAAGCGCAACGACATGAAGAAGAAAGCCAAGCTCTTCTAACTAGCTGATTGTGCATGTTTTAATTTATCAGTCACTCATATGATATATTAGAGCGATAGTCCTATTTTTTTTTTTTGCATCCAATTACATGCACAAAAAAAGTTTATTTTGCTTTAAAAAGACCACTTTTTATTTTCCCAAATCTAGATATCTTTATCTTTTAAATGAGTGAGTGTCTGAATAGGAACAAAATGCGGTGACCCCTAGATCCGAACACACGAACAAGAGGAGCTGATGGTGTGCCTGCGCTCATTAAACCTGCCTCCAGAACCAGAGAGATTTATCCTCCTCCCTCCTGGCCCTCTTGTAAAACAGGACTGTAATTTTTTAGATGGGGACCCAGGGGCTGTCAGCAGGGATCTCCCTCTAAAAAGGCCGTTAGGTGGTGGAGGTGTAGGGATCCCTGGAGCCCCCCTGCTGCTGCGGACCTAACGAGACCTTTGAAGTGCGTTAAAAGCGGGAAGTGAGAGCTACTGAAGATCCCCCACCTGCAGAGCAGAGCTTCTGGAAGGCATTAGAAACTGAAATCGGCGTCCTGTCCCACCAGCACTCTGCCGCCTCGTCACAAACCCCCCCCCCAGAAAACCCATCCTACATGTAAAGTAGCAAGCATGTTCACCATAACCAAAGCCCAAAACAGCACTTGAAATAGATAAGTTCTTTATCCAAAATCCACTAGTCTGATAGCCAGAAGAGGCGGTGGTGATTATTATTGTTATAATTTCAATAATTAAACTTCAATTATTTTTAAAAAGGATTATTAAATGTCGCCACTAGAGGTCAGATGTGGGACGATAACAAACATTGGCCCACTCTGAAACAGCTTCCTCTGACTCAGACAATCCGTTTATTGTGACTTCCGGTTTTTCTGCAATATTAAACAGCGTTTTATTTTGAATAAAGCAAGAAAAGCCTTTGAAATGACTGCCTCAGGCTGATGATACACAAGGCAACCTTTTGAGCAATGTTGCCGTCAACGGGCAACCAGGTGAGACACAGAAATTTGTTACCCATTCTCAATGGGAACATGCCCAAGCAACATTGCTCAAAAAAAGTTGCCCTGTGTATCATCAGCTTCAGAGGTGTTTCAATACTGCCACTGTGTTGACTTGGGATTGTCGGAGCTGTAGCCATAGCATTTGTGCCAGGTGTAGACTCGATATCAGGGCCGTATCTCTGTCATTCATTTATATTGCTGCCAAATAATGCTGTTCCCATAGACACTGTCTCGACTTGCAGATGTATTATGGGCTGCCGTTGGCTGTTATTCCCAGCAGTTTCCTGTGTTACTAGCAGGGTTAATGACAGAGAACTAGGACATATTACAGCATTGTGCTTTTATAGTATCACAAAACATATGACTATAACGAGTGTGATTACTAGAAACAGACCTGTATGTCACTTTAAAACAGAATGAAGAGCTGGTTTTGATACCCCTACTGTGTACCTCACCTTTTTCTGTCTTTTTTGAGGGAAAAGATTTGATGAAAATGGTGTATAAGCTCTGCTGAGTAATAAAACTCTGCTTCAGATCATATTGTCTGACGTAGTTATTACTGTGTGGTGCACTTTACATGAAATACAAGACCCTGTGCCATAAGGGGGCCGTTACAAGTGGGAGGTCTGCCTGTTGAGTCACTTGGAAATCCCTGGGTGCTTTCCTTCATGTTCTCTGCCTGATAAATGTACCCGGTGGTATGACCTCTTTCCCAAAACGCTCTCCTCCCAGGCTCCAGAGTTAGTCGAATTCAAAACAAGCCTTGGCACTGTGTTACTCTACAATGATTCCACTCTGAATTGTAGAGGTATTTGAGCAAGAGAATGAGTGTTTATTGGTGTTTCTGGTCACCCATACCACTGTCATCCTCTTGCACAGTAGGAACAAAAAGACACATTTATCCGTGTTTGACAGACTGTGACAGACTCATCAGTACAAGAAGATATGCATGAAAGAAATGAGTCAGGGATGCGATTTATTTGTATTTTACGACCCATTATATAGTATAACCCATTATTGGATGTATTATTATAATAGCAAAAACACTATTGTTAAATACAAATTCTTTTTTTTTACACAATTGTTTGATTTTTACAATTTAAATAATAAAAATTTTAAAGTTTTTTTGAACAATAATTGTTTAAAATGATTTTTACAGAACAGTAGTTTTATTGCCGTTCTATTTATTTCTATAATTTGTATTAATTTGTTTAATGTCTGTAATTTATTAATAAAATTTAATATTTTGAATAATAATAATTATCATTATTATCATTAATATTATTAAATACAAATTTTACGGTATGATTGTATTGCAATAGTAATATATTGAGTTGTTTAATTTTTTTACTGTAAATAATATAATAAAATATTTTGCAACCCGAATTCCGGAAATGTTAGGACATTTTTTAAATTTGAATAAAATGAAACTAAAAGACTTTCAAATCACATGAGCCAATATTTTATTCACAATAGAACATAGAGAACATAAATGTTTAGACAGAGAAATTTTACACTTTTATCCACTAAATGAGCTCATTTCAAATTTGATGCCTGCTACAGGTCTCAAAAAAGTTGGCACGGGGGCAACAAAGGGCTGAAAAAGCAAGAAATTTTGAAAAGATTCAGCTGGGAGAACATCTAGCAACTAATTAAGTTAACTGACATCAGGTCTGTAACATGATTAGCTATCTTAGCTGTCTTAGAGAGGCAGAGTCTCTCAGAAGTAAAGATGGGCAGAGGCTCTCTAATCTGTGAAAGACTGTGTAAAAAGTTTGTGGAATACTTTAAAAACAAAGGCAAAGGCTTTGCAAATCTCATCCTCTACAGTGCATAACATCATCAAAAGATTCAGAGAAATTGGAGAAATCTCTTTGCGTAAGGGACAAAGCCGAAGACCGTTGATGGATGCCCGTGATGTTTGGGCCCTCAGACGACACTGCATCACTCATCGGCATGATTCTGTCATTGACATTACTAAATGGGCCCAGGAATACTTCCAGAAACCACTGTTGGTAAACACAATCCTCCGTGCCATCTGCAGATGCCAACTAAATTGCTATCATGCAAAAAGGAAGCCATATGTGAACATGGTCCAGAAGCGCCATCGTGTCCTGTGGGCCAAGGCTCATTTAAAATGGACTGTTTCAAAGTGGAAAAGTGTTCTATGGTCAGACGAGTCCAAATTTGACATTCTTGTTGGAAATCACGGACACCGTGTCCTCCGGGCTAAAGAGGAGGGAGACCTTCCAGTGTGTTATCAGCGTTCAGTTCAAAAGCCAGCATCTCTGATGGTATGGGGGTGCATAAGTGCATACAGTGAATGCTGAAAGGTATATAAGGTTTTAGAGCAACATATGCTCCCCTCCAGATGACGTCTATTTCAGGGAAGGCCTTGTGTATTTCAGCAGGACAATGCAAAACCACATCCTGCAGCTATTACAACAGCATGGCCTCATAGTAGAAGAGTCCAGGTGCTGAATTGGCCTGCCTGCAGTCCAAATCTTTCACCTATAGAGAACATTTGGCGCATCATTAAACGAAGAATATGTCAAAGACCACAAACTCTTCAGCAGCTGGAAACCTATATCAGGCAAGAATGGGACCAAATTCCAACACCAAACTCCAGAAACTCATAACCTCGATGCCCAGACGTCTTCAAACTGTTTTGAAAAGAAGAGGAGATGCTACACCATGGTAAACATGCCCCTGTCCCAACTATTTTGAGACTTGTAGCAGGCATCAAATTTGAAAAGAGCTCAGTTTAAACATTTGTTATGTTATCTATGTTCTATTGTGAATAAAATATTGGCTCATGTGATTTGAAAGTCTTTTAGTTTTTATTTTATTCAAATTTAAAAAACGTCCCAACATTTCCGGAATTCGGGTTGTAATAATTGTTTTAAACACTAATTTTTACAGTACATATTTACAGTTTTTACATATTTACAGTGTATTTATTGATTTGTTTAATTTTATAAATTGTCGTGACAATTTTTTTATTTCAATGAAGGCATGAGACAAAAAGTGTTTTGAAGATTAATTTTCTTGCAAGAAAAGGTCAACAGTCATACAGACTGGCTGCAGAGTGTGACCAAGAGAGATACGTTGACTCAGCATTTATACCCTAATCATGCTTCTATCTCATCCAATCATACCGCATGTTCAGCAAATGTGTCCATTTAAGGTATCTAACTATGTCCCCTAGATGCATACCTTAGTATTTAATGCAAATTATCCTCTAAGAAACTAGGTCCAAAATAACATTTCACACTTGTCTTGCGCACACATCAAATAGATTTCCTTTTATCTCTCAGCTCAGCGAAAACTCAAGCATGTTAATCAAGCATCAAGAAAGGCAAAGAACACTCTTTGGTAGAGTAGAGCAAATAAAGATCATAATAATGAAAAATGAAATTTCCTCCACATAAATTAACAATAAGTAATACAACAAAAACATTTTGAATAATAATAATACATTTATAAAAATATAAATATAACAATCACTATTATTATTTCCCCAATTCAATATGCTTATATATAATAATAATAATAATATAAGCATATTGAATTGTGGAAATACAAGTCCCTCTGCAAAAAGAGGGCCGTTACAAATGGGAGTTTTGCCTGTTTAGTCCTGCTCTGAATTGCAGAATGGAGGTATTTAAGCAAGAAAATACGTATTTATTGGTGTTTCTGGTCACCCGTACGACTGTCACCCTCTTGCACATTTTGAACAAAAAAGACGCTTTTTTCCATGTTCAACAGACTGTGACACTGACACACTAGTACCAAAAGATACACATACACGCAAGGTTCCCATCCTGTGGAGCTTATTACCATGCTTGGTTTGATTTGCTTTTTAGGACGCCTATTCATTACTTTCACGATTTCAGATGTTTTTCTGTGCAGACTTTTCGTTCTGGCAACTCATGCCTGGTTTGTGTTTTGACATCATCCTCATCCATGCCGTCTCGCTGCTGTATCCACTGAACATTTAGAGCGGTTATACACTGGTCTTGAATTCCAGACCCCACAAGCCCTGTCAGTATTTCCTGAGCTCAATCTGACGAAAATGTGGCGGTAATGAGAGGCTTTGCCTCAATACGTGCCACCCTGAATGTTCTCAACAGATCATTCTCACACCAAAAACCTGTTTTTTCGTGTATAAACTAGACCGGACCTGATCGCTCAATGTGGGAGTGGTAGAATAATATTATTTCATGACATAACGCTCTCCTCTCGAGGATCCATGGGAGCTCAGAACCGAGTTTGATCAGGTGCTTTGCTTTCCCTGACTGAGTGAAAAGCTACACCGACTTGCCAAGGTGGGTTACTGTCAACAGTCAGCAAGACAGCACAGTAGGGCAGAACTTCAGAAGAACATGGATATGAAACTTTCAGACCAGGTATTCCATCTTCTATCCTTTTATCCGCCTGGCGGTCAGTTATTGTGCTCAGTGATGGATAGCGTCTCATCGCCCCGTTGCTCCGACTGATGTACTTGGCACATCCTGAGCACCTCTTTGTGTACAAAGAATGTAATGTCTATGTGTGTAACATGGGAAAGGTCCTTGAATCAAAAGGCCCCAGTGCTGGGATGGGGCTGAATCAGTGACCCCCTGCTCTCTGACTCACAGCTGTGGAATGTTCTTTGTGCTTCAACCAGTAGCAGCCAGGAGGATCTGCCAATGTCTGAACCCACACCATCCAGAGCTGATACACAGCATCCAAACAATGTTCCCACAATGCAACCTTTTCAAGCATCTGAGCGGCATTCCAGATTCTTCATAAATGTGATACCTTTTAGCCTTTGAACTTGAATCTTGAAGTCTGTTCAAAAGCGTATTCCTATTGTTCCTTTTATGCTCCATGAGTTTGAACAATATGACTCCCCTCATTTTTTTCCTCTACAAACAAACCTTTGGGAGGCAGACCACCCTCCGTCAGGCCCCCTTCCCACACACGTCTCGCAGACAGTTTTTCATTCACACATCCACCTCTAAAGCCACAGGATCAGCTGAGTCTGAATACTGACTGGAAACCTGGTAGATTAACTAAGGCAGTTTGTATAGGGCTTCTCATACTGACTCAGTTAGAGGGGATCACCCTGTCGCTCAGACATGAGTAACCACTGTCGCTCAAAAATATTCTTACATCTGGCCTTGATATTGAAAAATGGTGCCTTAATGCACAACATGGTGGGGTTTTCTATGAATGGCAATGAAAAATTCATGTCATAAAAAATTAAAGCTGCATTATAGTTCAAGATTCAAAACAGTGACTGCTGCTTTGATGTGTAATTTTAGCGCCACCAGCATCACAAAAGGAAATTGCAGGGAAAGGTATTTAGGGGAAAAAAAATTATTTATGACAAATATGTCAATAATATATATATATATATATATATATATATATATATATATATATATATATATAAATAAGATATAATGATATATATATATATATATATATTTTTTTTTTTTTTTTTCAATATTTTCAGTTTTCAAAGGACTGGTTGTTTAGATCTCTTTAAACATTAATTTTATGAAGATCTCCATCTTTTAAATGAAATAGCTGTTCAGATGTTTGGGGGTTTTGAAAGTCTCTTATGCTCACCAACACTGCATTTATTTGATCAAAAATACAGTAAAAACAGTAATATTGTGAAATATTATTGCAATTTAATAACTGATTTCTGTTTTAATAGATTTTAAAATGTAAGTTATACAAAGCTGAATTTTCAGCATCCATTACTCCAGTCTTCAGTGTGACATGATCCAGAAATCATTCTAATATGCTGACTCAGAAACATTTACTATTATCAGTGAAATCAATTATGCTGCTTACATTTTTTGTGGAAACCATGATACATTTTCAGGATTCTTTGATGAACTAAAAGTTCACATTTGTTTTTGTTTGTTTGTTTGTTTGTTTGTTTTTGTAGTCTTTCCTGTCACTTTTGATCATTTTAGTGCATCATTGCTGAATAAAAGTGTTAAGTAAAAAAAATTACCGAATCTACATTTTTATTGGAAATTGACATGCTCAATATATACATCACCATATTATGTTATAAGGGAAATACCACTGACCTACTTACATGCTAAGAAAACAAACACAGCATAACAAATAGTGATTTATACGCATCTAATCCCCTAGAAAAGGACTTGACAGGGAAGTGTAGAGATGGAAAGTTTTTGCAACCCCTTGAGGTTTGGTGGAGGGGTCAGCTTCTCAGAGCATGTGACTCCCATTCACCCAGTTCACGGTCAGGAAAGGTTCTCACACTCGCTGACCTGTTGACACAAAGATATAATGATGTTCCTAAAGTAATTGTCCTTATCTACAGCAAACAGGTTTGGTTGGGCTGTAAATATTCCTGTCAGGTTTATGCAGCTGCTGTGGTGGACCCCTAACCTGTCCAGACTAACCTGTCCCCCTAACCTGTTTAGGTATGTTTTGTGTACTCAAAGGGAGGGACAAGAAGTAAATAAACCTGTTCACCCCTCACAGACAGGTGTACTGAATTTAAAGGGATAGTTCACCCAAATGATTTCATCATTTCTCACCTTCAAGTTGCACCAAACATGATTTTCTTTTTTTTCTGTTGAGCATAAAAGAAGACATTTTGAAGAACGTCAGTAACCAAATAGTTGCTGGTTCCTGTTAACTTATAGGGGAAAAATCAGCAATTCTGATATTAAAATTACTTTTACTTTTCCAGTTACTTTGCACTATTTTGCAATAGTAATCCAGATTATATTATGTTCTTTATGCATTGCATGCCCTAAATAATCAGGTTGTTTTATCTTATTTGTCCAATGTATATAGTTCATTTAACTCAATATGTAGCCTAATCTAATCTTGGATAGCTAGTGAAGCGGAATAATTACACAATGCTTTAGGCTTAAAGTCAAAATTATGAATAGGCCTATCTAATATCCCCTAATGCATTGCAAGGGCTTTCAAACTGGGGCCCGGGGACCAGTAAGCTGGAAAAGTTACAAGAAAAACTAGTGTAAAATATATAAAAACATTAAAATTAAAATAAATAAATAATGTAATATTTCTAGATAATTTTACATATACCTATTTATAATATTAATTTATATATTTTATGAAAATATATAGCTGCATTTTAAATTTTTAGGATGGGGGTCGCCTTACAAGAATGATTGTATTTTGGGGCACATATATACAGTACAATAATAATAATTTACTACCAAAACCAGTTCATAAGAAAAAAAAGATATTTATATGTGGAATCTATTTTATATTCCTGCATATACTTTGAAAGTACTGTATGCTCATTGAAATCTATTCAGATATACTGAGTGTTTGAACTTACAAATAAATAGACTATTACATTGGGTTTAAGTAAGAATATACAACTCTTTCAAAGCATATTCACGACAATGCAAATGAAAGTTGTGTTAAGCAATGACGTGCGCCAGAGGAGGCGCGGCAGTCGCGCAACAGAGAGAGGCGCATCTGAAAGGAGAGGATAACATCTCATCTCATCTCATCACATCACATCTGAATCAGCCTGAGGAATCAAGACTGTCCAAGAAAACCTGACACAGACCAGTCTGGGCTGATCTGCTTCATATAAAGACAGCAGACGGTCGGGAAAGTCTTCTTCGCGTGTGAAGAATGGATAAGCACAAAGGTAAGTGGCATAATCATATGAAGTTTATCGCTCGGAGTCTGTTTGCATGGTGTCATGTCTCGCTGTAAACAACTTTAAACGTTTGCGATGTTTTCCAATCCTCAATATTTGGGATAACGGATCGTGGGAAACTACGGGGACGCTCTCCAGAGGGATGCAACAGGAGGAAATTGAGTTTCCAGGGAAAGTTGACTTTTCAGTGCGCTCGTTCATTGATTTCTCCATCTCTGTGTGTTTTGCATTCTTCCTCAGGATTAGTATACGATTTCTGAATGCAAAAATAAGCAAGCATTTATTAGAGACGCTCGCAAGAGACTCTGTCCAGTAGCAACAATTGTTCTTCCAGAATTCTTTGGATTCCTGTGGTTTAAGCTTTTTGTATGCATAGGAATGCAGAGCCCTAATATTTTATGACTAAACTGAGATAAGAGTCTTCTCTATGGGAGGAACAGCAGCTTTTGTGCAAACTGATGTTTCTTTCTGGAAAAGTTTCTGAAAGAATATTCATCAGTTCAGCAATCCTAGATTGAACATGTCTAATGTTAATAATACTAATAATAACAACTACAACAATCCAACGCTAATGATCATCTATAATGTAGTATCAAGTATAGCTATTAGATTGACTTAAGTGTAGCAGCAATAGACTACACTTCTTCGACACTGTGGAAAGAGGCGTTTGAACATTAAAAACCTCTGTACCACAACAGGCAAAGGTTTTCACTTCATAATTCCACTTCCTGTGCTGTGCAGACTTGAGTTAGTGAAGTAGACTATTTGGTCGGGTTTTGGTTTAACTCAAAGCTCTATTATCTAACCAGTTCTTGGTATTTGCATGACAGCCTCTGTACTATTTTTGACTGAATATGTCACTTCACTATTCCAGTCTGTCTAACCCTAACCCTAATATTAGTCTAAGTCGATTCAGTGGATCCTTGAATGAGAAATATCACTGATATTTCATTATTCAGCATACTTAAAAATTCTAATACGTCTAGCTGAAATTGCATCATAAGTGTGCTGTAATGATTGTTTTACTGGGACAGATCACCCAAAATGAAAGTTATATCTTAACTTTCTTGTCCTTATGCCATTCCAGTAGGGTTTTCATGTCTCTGTGGAACACAAAAGGAGGTGATTGACAGGATGTTCTTACTATGTTTTTCCAAATAATGAAAGTGAATGGCGATCAGGGACGGTCAAGTTCCAAAAAATGACATTGACTGTGGAATGTCATCTGCCGCTGTAAACATTCAAGCTTGGCTGTCAATGTTTATATTGTTCATCAGCTGAAAAAAAAATGTTCTGAAAGTGATTTCAGCGATATTGTTCCTCTATGTTGTTGTGGCATGAACTTTCGTATTCTCGTAGAATTAAGGCCTGTTTACACCAAAAATGATAATTATAAGGATAAATATCCACATTAACAGACTATAACATTGTATTTATTATTTGTTGCCTGCCTCTTTAAATCCTCACACTCTTTAAAGTCAAATGGACTCTGGTTGGCTGTCAGCATTTTTATTGTTCATTAGCTGGAAATCAGCTGGAGAGTGATTCCAACAATATTGTTCCTCTGTGTTGTTATTGTTATAGTTGTGTTGTGAACTTCCCTATAAACAATTATTAATACGTCATAATTATAGTTATTGTGAACGGCATGAACGGGCCTTAACTCTATATTCTTCTTTGTAAAATAGTGAGGAACAGTACTGAAATTTATATTTTTATTTACAGAAAATTTCCCCTTCTGCTGTTGCTTTAAAATCTCAAGCACGTGCATATTCAGGTTTGGCCATTTTTGACAGCCCCAGATTCATTTGCATTGTATGGGAAAAACAGCATCCATATTCTGGTAAACAATACCATAACAACATGATGGTGAGTAAATGATGACAGAATGAACTACTCCTTTAATTACCAGACACGTGTGACTTGATTAAATGTGGTGAGACTCTTTTGCACACTGTGATGGTTTAATGGCAGCATTGTGTTGGTAAATGCTGTCAGGAACAGGCCTGCAGTTGTTGTGGTTAGACATCTATGAGGCCATGCCTCTTAAAGGCTCTTTGTGAATTTTGTTTTTGTGAGATAAGACATATAGGGAGGGGAGGAAGATAGCGGGAGGAAAATAGGATAGGGGAGGAGGGAGATTGCATTTTGAGGAGTATCGCATAATTTCTCCCATGATAAAACACTGAGTCGGTGACATATTTTCCAGAGTCATATGATGCTTTGTTTGTGTGTAGAGACAAGCTCTGTAATGCTATTATTTACATAATGAGAATTCATGGGATTGACTCACAGAACTGTGTAGATGACATGAACGTGCATGTTTTGAGTTCAGGATATAGCTTTGGGTTGTGGTTTTGGATAATACAGTGCTTTAAGCCTCAGAATTCACAGTTAGTATCGCAAAACTGTTGATTCTGGCATATTTGGTGTCCCTTTTACATGAAAATGCTTTTGTGTGGATATTTGAGCTTGTACACCTGAACTAAGAGGCTTAGTTCAAACTCTTGTTCCCTGTTTATTGCTGTGATGCAATAGCAGGGTGTGTTAAAGATAAAAGATAAACAGGTGAGAGCGTGTAGAATTTCAATAACGAGATGAAAAAGTAATCTAAATCTGATAGGTACTCAAATGTACCCGAATAGAGTATTTAAACCCGTGCTCTTTTCTTATCCCTCCGGTTTCCTCCATTCCTGCCTTGATTTCTCTCTTCAAAGGGAGCCTGTGGAACCAGATCTCACCCTTGAGGTCCGGCATGATACCAGCATGTTTCCGGATCCACCCACGGGCTCCGCCGCCTGGGCCTGCGCTCAGAGCGTGTCAGCGTTCCAGAATGTTGCCGGAGACACAGGGACGTCTCGTGCATCTTAATAAAGACAGCCTGCTTGCTGGAAGCAGCTCCAAAGGCATCCCAGAATGAGAGATCAGCACTTTTTTAAAACAGGTCTTTGAGTTCGTGCCCTCATTACGCTCACTTCTGAAGAGAGTCAACAGGGAAGCAGCACGCTTATTAGTAAACGGAGAGAGCACAGTGGAGCTGAAATACTGAGAAAAAGAGCCAGGACTCAGCACTTTTCCCGGGATCGGCCTGGAATAGAGTCGGGTTCCGGAAAGATAAATCTCATTTATTTTCTCCATAAAGAAATTTATTTTAATAAAAGTAAACCTGTCAGGACAGACCTACAGTGAGTTCTGAGATTTTTAAGCAATGATATATGCTTCTGTATGTCCTGAATCAGCCAGCTCTTCAAATCCTCCTCTTTAGAGTAGTTGCTGTTACCAGGGAAATGAACAGGCAACATGCCAAAAGACTGTCCACTCCCATGAAGCGTTGAAAATGATGTAATTGAGTCAGTCTCCAAATTTCAGGCAGCCAATCATATATATAGAGAGAGAGAGCGAGAGAGAGTTTATTTGCAAAAACAGATCATTTTCAAAAATCATGTTTTTTATTATGTTATCATGTTTTTGTTGTGTTTTATTGTGTTAGTTAGTTGTATTTTTTAGTTATTTTTTAAACCTAATCAAAATAATGCAACTGCAGTTTGATTGAGATTAATTGGAATGCACAATGAAAAAAACAGTTATCTGTTTTTGCAAATTAACTCCTCATATATATATATATATATATATATATATATGTATATACACACATACACACACACACACACACACACACACACACACACACACAAACACACACACACACACACACACACACACACACACACAAAGTTTTTGTAACATTATAAATGTCTTTACTGTCACTATTGATCAATTTAATACATCCTTGCTGAGTAAAAGTACACTGTAAAAAAAAAAAAAGTTGGGCAAATTTAAAAGTTTAAGGCAACCAGCTTCAGCAGATTTTTGAGTTTTCTCAACTTCTTGTTTTAAGTTTATACAACAAAAAGTTGAGAAATTTCCTGAAAAAAAGTTGAAAAAACTCAAAAATCTGCTGAAGCTGGTTGCCTTAAACTTTTAAGTTGGCTCAACTTTTTTTTTTACAGTGTAACTTTTGAACCTTTTTTTACGGTTGTGTGTAATGTTACAACTTTCTATTCATCAAAGAATCCTGAAAAACAGCTGTTTTCAACATTGTTAATAATGATAAATGTTATTTCAGCACCAAATCAGAATATAAGAATGATTTCTAAACAATCATGAGACTGGAGTAATGGCTGCTGAAAATTCATCTTTGCCTTGACAGGAATAATTTGCAGAAGAGCTTTATTTCAAAAACATGAAAAAATCTTACAGATCTAAAACTTTTGAACTTTTGTGTGTTGTATTTATTTCTTTTTTGCGTTGAATCAAAACTGATGTTGTGATTCGTATTGCAGCTGGTTGGTTTGGTTCAAAGCTTAGAAGTCTTTATTGAGGAATTTGTTGAAATCCCAATAGAGAAATGAATGGGAAAAATACTTCCGAAAACCAAGACTGCTGAAAAGTGAGTGGTCACTGTTGCACTTTTTTAAACAGACTTGCAAAGAACTCCAAGTTTCCGCTGAATGGTTACTGCTCTGACTAAACTGGGCTCTCAAGTTGGACGTGTTTAGAATGTAATCTGCGCAACAATGCTATCACAATATCTGTGTTTAAGGGTGGTTAATTCAGGCGTGGAGGTTGTGATTTCGAGATGGCTTGATAATTCCATGCTTATCTCTCAGCTGGAGTGTCAGTTGTGATTTGTCCACAGTTAAGATTACAGCCCAGCATGCTGTTGTCAAGTCTGAGCTGGCTAAATAGTTGTGAGTCAGTGCTGTTTCAGATTCTCTCTTGTTCAAAGTTTGAGACTTCTGATGAAGTCAAAACAAAGACGCATTTTGTTGTTGTTATTGTTTTGGTAAGGCCCTGACATCTTGTTATGACTATTGCGGTACAAAATTTCGAAATTGAGCGAATGTACGTTCAGCCAACAAAATATATAACAGTATAACTTGCATTATCATTCGTCAGAAGTCAATCATAGTGAGACAGAGTAGATGCCAACTGCTGCTGGCTGAGCTGTGTGTTTGAAGTCTTATCTGTGTATGATTTCAACGGTATGTCCATTTTCCAAGTTAGTGTCACTTTGTTTCTGTATCGCCATTCAAATATTCCTCTCTCATGACAGTGTAATGACAAGAAAATGGTTTGAATTTGGTCCCCTAGATTTGACCCATGTTAATGTCCTTTCAGTGGCCAGCAGAAGATAAAGATTAAACAGTGTGGACTGAGCCCCTTCAATCAGGCTTGTCATCACTCATTTATCCTCCACTGAAACAGTGAGGTTAGAAGCAGTGTTGCCGAGTGAAACAGAGGTGAGCCAATCAGTGGCTGGGCTGGGAGAGTTACGCTAACGTGCTCAGCCAGTGGAAAATTGACGTGTCACCCGTTTTGGAATATTTTACAAGGCCATCATCTATACCTGCTACAAATTAACACTGCTTATTAAAATGAAATTATAACATTAATGCAATGTTTATGTAACCTATGCTTGATTAAGGTTAACGTTTGGTTTTTCGTCCGGCTTCCGTTTGCATTGTTGGCCACATTGTTCCTTAGCCCTTGACAGGATGATAAACATACTTACATAATGAAATGAGTTTGGGAACATGCCCATTAAAAATGAGTTTTGCAGCCGCATGTTTCTGAGGTCATCTTCACTAACATTTAAAAGCAATAAGCAATTAGACTCTTATGCTCACTAAAACTGCCTCTATTTAATTAAGAATACAGTAAAAACAGTAATTTTGTGAAATATCATTACAATTTAAAATTAATGTTTTTTATTTCAATATATATTTAAATGTAATTTACTCATGAGATGGCAAAGCTAAATTTTAGCAGCAATTACTCCAGATTTCATTGTCACGTGATCCTTCAGAAATCATTCTTCTGGAATTCTGATTTGGTGATAAATTTCTTATTATTATTGATGTTTATTATCAATGTTGAAAACAGTTGTGCTGCTTAGTATTTTTGTAGAACCCATGATACATTTTTTCAGGATTCTTTCGATGAACAGAAAGAAAGAACAGCAAAAAAATTCTTTGTTTGAAATAAATGTCTTTTGTAACGTTATTAATGTGTTTACATTGATAAATTCAATGCATTCTTACTAAATATAAGTATTATTTTCTTTAAAAAATTAAATAAATTAAAAATCTTATAGACCTCAAACTATATATGTGAGTGTACTTCTGAAAGTTGACATGATCAACTATTAGCAATTAAAGCCTAAATATTCTCTTCCAGGAAAATGGACCAAAAATATTAATGACTCATTTTGTACACAGGGGCGTATACAACATTTTTGCCAATAGCAAGTAGCAAATCATGCTTTTGCTGTGCTATTATGTTAACTCAAGACTTTTGGCTATTAAAAAAAAATAGCACCATAATGTCTTGTTTTAATTTGAAACATTTCAACACTGGAAGGGAAACTGATGTTTGTTGAATCATTTAAAGTGACTCATTCCAGATGAAATTGCACTAAATACGATAGGTTATCACTGGATTTGTTACTAAACCATTTTCCTGACAACTTTAAAACTTGGTCAACATTCATGCATGTAAATGAAGTTAATCTTTGACATTTTACAAAACATTTGGCTTACAGGCCTTTTTCACAATATCAGTGTTCCTG
The DNA here is from genome assembly GCA_021397915.2 of Tor tambroides. NCBI lineage: Eukaryota > Metazoa > Chordata > Actinopteri > Cypriniformes > Cyprinidae > Tor > Tor tambroides. Next base: position 49,879 of record JAFVLL020000951.1, on the reverse strand, counting down.
TGTAAATATTAAAGAAATGTAAGCACACAAACTTAGATGAAAACATTGCGTAAGAAGCACTCCATAGAATAACCAATTCGCAATATATATATATATATATATATATATATATATATTTATATGTCACTTAATTTAGTAAGAGGGTGGTGTGTGAATAATAGTGTTCCTGTGGTTCGCTGTAGAGAGGGACACAGATCACACAGATGAACTCAGTCCAAATTCAAATTAAATAACGCTGCATGCGAAACTGTCATTGGCGCTCCAAAGCAGTTATTAATTGTTATCATCTGTGCAGCAAATGTCAATCAAAGAGAAGATACTGTATCTCTGTAAGTCTGAAGGGACGCAGCTAATGAATGCATGCCTGTGTTGAAGAGGAACAACGTAAACAAATAAACCATAGTCAAGGGATATATTTCTAAGTCCAACTACAATCACAGCCAAAACCCATAAGCAGCACAGCAGAAATATGTGTGAGAAAGCAGCAGACTAGGGGAGTTTTTGTGAGTTTAAATCAGTGTCTTTTGTGTCTGTAGACAGTTAGAAAAGAGAAATGGGAGCGACTTGGTGTAGTTTCTTTTTTATTTTTAATTAAATTGCAACAACAGATTATTAAAGTCAACATGAAATACTATTTTTTTCTTACTTCTTACCTAATGCACTTTTCTGCTCTTATCGTACATGTTTTATTCATGCACATTTTTACCAAGACCTTTGTCTTTTTGATCTTTTATCAGAATGTCCTAAATTCCTCCACCTCTGAAACAACTTCCCATTTTGGCACATTGACAAGACATAATTTGGCTACACTGCTACTGAATTTTTTTAATACTACTCATATATTATTATAATATTTATTAAAATTTTGAATTATCTTTCTTTATCTATTTTTATTTTCTCAGATTTCATTTTAATTTCAGTTTAATGTTTAGTATTTGTTATGTGCTTTTGTCGTTTATAACAGTTTTTTTTTTTTTTGGTTTCAGTTTTAGAAATTTTTGCAATTTAATTTAATTTAATTCAGCGAAGTGATTTTTTAATTTAATTTAACTTTTTTATTTAATTTAATTTTACCTTATTTCAGATTTATTTCAGTAAGTTTCCTTAGTTTTAGGTTAATAGTTTTTAGTTTTAGGGTTTTTTTATGTGGTGTACTCAGGGTGTAGGCATTAGATGACACAGCAAATGTCTCTATAGTGTTGACTCCATGAGATAAGATTCAATGCCCAGGGCAGTATAGTCATGTTTAAAGGTGTTGCAGTGTTTCTCAGAAGAAATGGTGATGTGGTGCATAGCTGCACCCACACATGTATTTACAGCTTTCACTGCTGTTTTTACTGTTTCAGTGTGCATCAGAAGCATTCAGTCAGAGACCAGACAGATAAATCATCTGGTTCACCTTATCATATGTTCTCATCCATGTCCTCATCAAAAGGACTAGTAGCCTGAGTCAATTTAGTGTGGCTAAATTATGCTTTAGTATATTTAATACAATCTCAGAAACTTTGAAACATGATTATCCATGTTAGCAGTTTTTCCATCCAGGAGGTTGTGTTGTTCTTTTGTGTATTTTGGCAGATGGTTTAAAGACGCTGCTCTTCTTTGTGCATTATAATACAATAGGAATGTATTTGGCCGTGGTGTCCCTGCAGACCTCATCCATAGAACTTGTGATTATAAATGGTCCAGACAAAAGAAAACATTTTGGCTCCGTTTGATAAGGAGTAATTGTAGGAAATGGAATTTGTATTCCAGTTTTTCTGAACAATCTGATTTTCTGTTGCCAGTGCTCCTGATTGCTCAATCTAAATAAACTGAAAGGCATAAAGTGGAGCCAGTGGGCCAGACCATAATGCAGCATTTCTGGGCTGAGACATATACAGTATTAGGCCATGTAGTAACATTTTAACTTCTTGTTGGCTAATAGATGAATGTTAAAGTGCATGGGTGTGATCAGCATTATGCTGGAACGTGACACATTATGTTTTAATTTGTGTAGTACAGAATTACATGTAATTGATGCAGTTTTACTGAGTAATGGCATTTGGGTGTGCACATATATATTTGTTTAAGTAAAGATTCTTTGTGGTTGTGTTGGGATTGAGAGGAAAAGAAGCCAGACTATAAGCCAGTCTCATTGAACATGATGAAACCAGTGAATAATTACCTCTTTAATTCTGGTGGCATTTAAAGGAGCGTGTATGTTTTTGTGTGAAGGCAGTTCTGATTATGTAGCGATTTTATGTTTACTGGCAAAAAATCATCAATTAACAGAGTTCACTAAGTTGTCTGTGCTGGTAATGCTGAGTGTACATTTTTTATAGCATCTAGGAAACAGATGTAATAGATTTAAAATACAACCCGAATTCTGGAAATGTTGGGATGTTTTTTTAAATTTGAATAAAATGAAAACTAAAAGAATTTCAAATCACATGAGCCAATATTTTATTCACAATAGAACATAGATAACATAACAAATGTTTAAACTGAGAAATTTTACAGTTTTATGCACAAAATGAGCTCATTTCAAATTTGATGCCTGCTACAGGTCTCAAAATAGTTGGGAAGGGGGCATATTTACCATGGTGTAGCATCTCCTCTTCTTTTCCAAACAGTTTGAAGACGTCTGGGCATCGAGGTTATGAGTTTCTGGAGTTTTGGTGTTGGAATTCAGTCCCATTCTTGCCTGATATAGGTTTCCAGCTGCTGAAGAGTTTGTGGTCATCTTTGATGTATTTTTCGTTTAATGATGCGCCAAATGTTCTCTATAGGTGAAAGATCTGGACTGCAGGCAGGCCAATTCAGCACCCGGACTCTTCTACTACGAAGCCATGCTGTGCAGTGTGTGGTTTTGCATTGTCCTGCTGAAATACACAAGGCCTTCTCTGAAATAGATGTCATCTGGAGGGGAGCATATGTTGCTCTAAAACCTTATATATATAATATACCTTTTCAGCATTCAAAACATGCAAGCTGCTCATAACGTATGCACATATTTACCCCCATACCATCAGAGATGCTGGCTTTTGAACTGAACGCTGATAACACACTGGAAGGTCTCCCTCCTCTTTAGCCTGGAGGACACGGCGTCCGTGATTTCCAACAAGAATGTCAAATTTGGACTCGTCTGACCATAGAACACTTTTCCACTTTGAAACAGTCCATTTTAAATGAGCCTTGGCCCACAGAACATGATGGCGCTTCTGGACCATGTTCACATATGGCTTCCTTTTTGCATGATAGAGCTTTAGTTGGCATCTGCAGATGACAAGGCGGATTGTGTTTACCGACAGTGGTTTCTGGAAGTATTCCTGGGCCCATTTAGTAATGTCAATGACAGAATCATGCCGATGAGTGATGCAGTGTTGCCTGAGGGCCCGAAGATCACGGCCATCCAACAAAGGTCTTCGGCCTTGTCCCTTACGCACAAAGATTTCTCCAGTTTCTCTGAATCTTTTGATGATGTTATGCACTGTAGATGATGAGATTTGCAAAGCCTTTGCTATTTGACGTTGAGGAACGTTGTTTTTAAAGTATTCCACAATCTTTTTACGCAGTCTTTCACAGATTGGAGAGCCTCTGCCCATCGTTACTTCTGAGAGACTCTACCTCTCTAAGACATCCCTTTTATAGATAATCATATTACAGACCTGATGTCAATTAACTTAATTAGTTGCTAGATGTTCTCCCAGCTGAATCTTTTCAAAATTTCTTGCTTTTTCAGCCCTTTGTTGCCCCCGTGCCACCTTTTTTGAGACCTGTAGCAGGCATCAAATTTGAATTTCATGTGATTTGAAAGTCTTTTAGTTTTAATTTTATTCAAATTTAAAAAAACGTCCCAACATTTCCGGAATTAGGGTTGTAGATTTTGGTTATTACTTTAGGTTGGGTTGGAGTAATCAAATAACACTTGGGTGATCAGAAACTGGCAGCCCAGTTAGGAGAATTGGAAATGTTAGATATAACTGGTAAGTGAAGATTTTGGCAGAGTGGATTGTCACAATGTAATTCAGACTTTGCAAAGAAGCTGTTTTTGAACAATGACAGTACAGTGAGTTTTGTGAGCACAGTGCAGTGTAGTTTCTCGTTTCACATGCAAAAAGGAACATTTACAGAGTGTTATGGTTATAGTAGCATAAAAACAGCCTTTTTAACTCGAAGGGTCAGGGAGGATGGAAAATGGTCATGAAAAAATAAATTATGACTTAACATTTATAAATAGACCTCAGGGGAAAAATAAATCATAAAAAATGAATTATATGATCCCTTTAGAATAGCAAACTTTGTCGTAAATGAACATATACTTGAAAAATATTTAAAAATATTTTATTATCATTTTAGAGACAGTGATTTTTTCCTTAGTAAGAGCTGTGGCAGCAATTATTAAAATGCATTTACTTAAAATCTCAGGCCACTGTATAGTACAGATCCATCTTTGGCTTGTGTATTATGTATGCAGCACGCATATTGACCAATGTGACATTTAGTGTGTTCTTTCAAGAGGTATACAACATATTGGCGGTTCTGTACTGCTTTTCTGTGGTCTCAGGATGGTTAGTGTCATCTGTTCCCTTTAAACAAGAATAGAGAATGCTATGCAACAGCAAACACTAAAAAACATGCCACCACTGTGGTGCTCGCCCTCCCACATGGCTGACAGCCCGTCATTTTGGAGATTGAGGGTTTGACTCTGGAATCAAATAAATGATGTGCTATGACACGTCGCCTTGAGCTGAGCTAAGTATATGAGCCACAGCTGGAGCCGGGCTGTATTTTAAGTGTCAGACAGGAATTGTCTTTAAAAATCAAACCACTTAGGACACTAACGCAAGCCAGAGCAGCATCAAAATGCTCCTCGTTCACTCGATTTAAACTTGTGTTTATTATCCCAGCTCTGATACAGCAAACGCTCTGTGGCTTTGATTCTGGGAAGAGCAGTGCTTAACCTTACAATTTACCATAAGCATGTGTCTAAAATCAGTTCGAAAGGCATTCAGAAAGAGGAAGACAAACAAGCACAGCGTCAATGTGCGCAATATCAGATGGTTTTACTGAGGTCTTCCTCGTTCCACCAAACACTTGCTCTCCGTATCAGCTGCAAAAAAAGAATTTCTTTGACTAGCTGTAATCTGAAAGTCCAGAAATAGTGTAGGGTTTACAAAACACCATCAAACACCTTTATTTGCAATCACTGTTTGTCCTGGAAGAAGGAAGTGGGGTTTTTTTACATCAAAAAAAAATCCCCTCTCTTCTGTAGTGTTAGCCAGACAGGTACCGTCAGCACTGAGGTCTTTCTTTGTCCTCATACTTCGTTCAGTCAGAGAGAAATTGTTGATATTTTTTGTATTTTGTGAAGCTCTGCTCTTTTAGTCGGTGACTGTCTTTTGGTAGGCAGTCTAACGCTTCACTGTCAAATCCAGGTTTCATTACTCTGAGGAAGTGTAAGTGGTTCCAGTGCTTGCACGGATGTGACATGCTCATTCTCACCGTCTGCAGTGTTTAATGGGCTCGGGGCCAAAATGTAACCCACGGAAACTCGGCCTTCGTTGGACTGGAGTCAGCTGACTCCACATTCCCATGGTCCCTCCAGAGAAGGGCATCGAAGTCAATCTCTGAAAACACAAGGCAGAGAAAATGTTTGGACAGAGGCTCAGCTGAGCATCATGGGAAGAGAATACATGATAGTATTAAAGGGATAGTTCAGCTGAAAATTTCACTTCTGCCATCATTTACTCATCCACATGTCGTTCCAAACTCCAAACTCCAAACCTGTATGACATCGTTTCTTCTGAGGAGCAGAAAAGGTGTTTTTAAAAAGGTGTCAGTGTTTTTGGTTCTTCAATACAATGAATGTCAGTGGTGTCCAGTGTTGTGTTAAAACCCCATTGTCTTTCATTGTATGGACAAAAACAGTTGGAACATTCTCCAAAATTCTTCATTCTTTAAAATCTTTTTTTTTTTTTTTTTTGAAGTTACTTAATTCTTTTTTTTTAATCTACAGATTTAGTTGTATGTGAGATTTGAATTTGAAAAACATGCTGTTGGCCATTCTTTGTGGGTGAGAAACCAAAGAAACTTGTGAATTCTTGAACACGGTGTTGGTGCTAAGTAAAGCCACAGGCTGTTTTGGAAATATTTGCTGTTTACATCAAATGTGTATGTGTTGCAACCACATTTTATGCACAAATTCCTACAAATAGTAATGCCATCAACTTTGGATCAGATTTGATATGTCATTGTAATCACAAAGATTAACTAAATATCAGCATGTATAGAATATATTAAGCACATATTGAGCACTGAACACACTAATATGTTATGTCCAGTGAGCTTGTTTATTTGTTTGGCATCTTTGTAAGTGATTTTATCTTTCATACAGAAGGAGTTCTTCTCAGGAGTTATTTATGCATGCAGAGATGAATAGATGTTATCTGCCTCTGAGGAGGCGGCCAGGAATGTTTGATTAAATCCTGCCTTTCTAAGCTATGACTTCCTATTGTGTTAAACGCTTAACATGTCTTGAAGCATGCCTTACTCTCACAGTAATTGCAGAGATGTTGCTGTTTCCATTGACTTAGTAATAATAGGCAGATATTAAAATATACTTAATAATAACAGACACTTTCATCATTATAGCAGCAGCAGCGTGAATGACACATATCTTGATAGATGGTGTTGGTTTCACTATGAATGCAAAGTAGGAAAAGTAAAAATGGATTTCCTTCTACAGCTGTGTATATGGACAGAATTGTTTCATGTCTTTTTTCCTAAAATTTTCACAACTTTTATTTAGTAGCTGTTTTGCAGTTCTTGTCGTGTGACAAATTAAATTGTTAAAAGTATCAATATTCCTATTATATTCCTATTTATGGTCTCTTAATTAAGCTAGTAAAAATGTGTATAATAATTATGAAATATTTTGAAAATTGTTGTTAGATGTTTAGATTCATAAAACTTATCACTCTGCTATGAAACTAGTGTCGGTGCTTGAAATTTCAAGTCAACTATCTTTAAATGAATGTCATTCAGCTCATTGTGCATGCTAGAGATAACCGATTGTCTGCGTTAGTCATCACAATGAGCAGTGCAGTGCTACTTTAATTATTTGATGACATTCATTCTTCTCTTTCTATTGTCCAAATAGCAGATCATCTGAGTAGAGACGCTGCTTCTGGACAAAGACAGATGTTTCCTAGTGTTGCATCACTTTACTGAATTGGGCCTGTCCTTTCTTAAACCAGGGCAAAAAACACTACGGTTCCACAGTAAAAGGAACGTAAACATACAGGCTACCAGAAAAACATCAACATGGGTTGAGTAGTTTTATAGGTCATTGCACTAGATTAGAAACTAGAGAAGTTTATATTTAACCAGTAAGGTATGAGAGGCTACATCATAAACATAGTCACAACAGAAGGGTTTTGACAGCAAAGTCCCTGACACCCCTTTATTTCCAACTATACTCCCAGTACAGCATAGCATTGAGTGAAATATAATATTTTATATATAGTGAGATGGCAGTGAGATGTTTCACATCATAGCTGTTTGTACTTCCTGTATTAGCTCTGTTGCCCAGTTAGCATGCAGGACCAGAACTTTCCCTTTTAGAAGATGCTGAGTACTATTTATAAAACATTATATAATCCATGCTCATAAATGGGACACTACAAGTCTCATCTCTCATCCTCAACACATTGTAGCATTACATAAATGTCATATTTGATCCGGCTGAAATTTTAAGTATGATGACCGAATATTTAAATGAACAGGAGAGTGATTGTTAGTAAGTTAACCAACAGCCAGCACTCACTCATTTGTAATTTATACCACAAAATGAAGACAAATGGCATATTTTTTATATGACTAAATGGAATGCAATGTGGCAAAGAGGAGTTTGTTTTGCACGCACCAGTGCTTTATACCCTAATGTGGAGTTTTGATGTGATGTAAACGACATGATAATCTATACTTTTGGTTTCATTTCCTTTTTTGAGCTCTTTTCCAGTAAGGTCTGTTCCGTTATAAGGCAATGTTATTCATAAACAATGTATGGCCTTCATAGTGGGAAGCCCAGTTTGCTGCTGACCCCTGGAGGGTGTGTGGGTAGAGTGAAAGCCTCCCCATTCAACCCATGACGTGTTCTTGACCTCAACATGTTGCAAACTATATTCACACAGACACAAAAGACCAAATAGTACGGATGTCATCAACAATTAGCATCACATTCAGAAATTAGCTACTTGGTTTAGTGTGTGTATTATATACAGTAGTTCAGATAGCTCGCTCTTGAGATCAGAAAAGCACAGCCTGTGGCTTTTACAGGAAGAAGAGTTTCACCTTTGTGCAATTAACCATTACTAGTAATTTCAATTTATTAAGCTATATATATTTACTGTGACTAATTTGTAATCAGCATGATAGGTATTTACTCAAAATCAAAGTTCAGTGCAGTGCAGGAGATCTAGTGCACTGACATGATGCTTTTCTTTATTACTCTAGCTAACCATAGTATGTTGTGTGTGTGTGTGTGTGTGTGTGTGTGTGTGTGCAGTGCTGGAGCAGCTGTTGGAGCAGCTGCAGAGGTTCCTGAAGATCCTGGATGGAGAGAAGCTGAGTGGAAATGCCACAGTGCAGAAGGGCCTTCTGACGGAGCTGCTGCAGTCGTACAAGTTTTCCAATGGTACATAAATAACATCATAATGTCTACACTAACCATCTGATTCTATTCCAGTGCTTCTCAAACTGTGATCTACAAACCATTGGTGGTCTAAGGAAAGATTCTTAATGTTCTGCGAGTTGATTGGACAAAAGGACTAACAATGAATGAATTGAGTAATTATTTAGTATACAACCTTTCAATAGTTTGGGGTCAGTGCATTTTTTAAAATGTTTTTGAAAGAAGTCTTTTGCATGCATTTGATCAAAAATAACAGTAAAAACAGTAATATTGTGAAATATTCTTACATTTTAAATAACAATTTTGTATTTTAATTAGTGCTGCCAATTGGTTAATCGCGATTAATCGCATCCAAAATAAAAGTTTTTGTTTACATAATATATGTATGTGTGCTGTGTGTATTTATTATGTATATATAAATACACAAACATGCGTATATAAATTTCAGAAAAAATATGTTATGTTTATATATTAAATATATTCATTTATAATATAAAGTATATGAATATAAATATAGACATGTAAATATTTTCAAAATATATACTGTGTGTGTGTATTTATGTATACATAATAAATATACACAGAACACACACATATATTATGCAAACAAAAACTTTTATTTTGGATGCGATTAATCGTTTGACAGGACTAATTTTAATATATTTTAAAATGTAATTTATTTCTATGATACCAAGCAGATTTTTCAACAGCCATTACGCCAGTCACATGATCCTTTAGAAATTATTCTAATACTGATTTGGTGCTCACAAAACATTTCTAATTATTATCAATGTTGTGCTGCTTAATATTTTAGCAGAAACTGTGATCTTTTTTTTCAGGATTCTTTGATGAAAGAATGTTAATAGAAGCATTTATTTGAAACTCAATTCTTTTGTAACATTATAAATGCTTTTACTGTCCTTTTATGGTTAATTTAATGCATCCTTACTAAATAAAGTATTGATTTCTTTTAAAAATCTTTTTGACCCCAAACTTTTCAACAGTACTTTACATAAAGATTATTTCAGGTTAGTTAGCTGATTTCCCCCTGATTTGGGGTATCCACAACTTTTTTTTATTGTTAAGTCAGGTTTGCCACCTGAAAAATGTAAGAATGTATGGTTAATACACAATTTTATGATAGACCTCCTTGTGTGCTGCTCATGTAGGAGCACTCTACTGGTGCAAATAGAAAGTAGCGAAAGGTCCAACAAATGTACAGTTTTATTTACAGTATATGTATTTGAGTATGACACTTGCATAGCGCAATTGTCCTCACAAAGAGCAACAGTTGTGTGTACATTTATAGCTTCTGTGTTGTTTAGAGAATCTGCTCTGTTCTGTCTTATTAAGGAGCCCGTAATTTTGGTCCGTGCATGTGCTTCTTCCTTCACACAAGCATGGCTGTAGGTTTTTCATGTTCTGGTCTTGGGCTTGTGCACTTCCTCCCCTGGCTCCAAACTGTATCATTTTCCAAGGCTGTTTTTATCCTCTAGGGACACTCACTTCCTTTTAGTAGCAGCTTATAAATAGCTTTCATTTCCATCCTCCAAATCCCAATCTGTTTTCACTGTACCATCAAAACATTTTTTGGCTTCATCACAGGATTTTATTTCCCCCCCCAAAATACATTAAAGCTGTGTTACCTGTGGATTGCCATGTTCCTGTATGCTTGTTCCATGTATGCTTAATTTAGTGTATCTGAATTATTTTGAAGATCCAAAAAACGCCCTAAAATGTTATTTGTTTCCAAGCAAGCGCTATAAAGCCATCTCCTACAGGCTGGGACTAAATCAGCACTTTTATTTTGATAGAATATGACCTCTCTATGTCTCCCACTGGCCTGTCTTTGATGTGTATAGAAGGAGGGGCACTGGAGATGCCTTTGGACCTTTACACAAGAGAAGTGTAGCACAAAACTCTCACTGTTCTTCTCTATAACAGAAATCTATTACGTGTTCAGTAAAATGAGTGAGGGATGAAAGGGTCCAGAATCTGAAAAAGCATTAAATATGAGATGAGGGGGAGGAAAATTCAAATAAGTCCTAGAAGTTCCAGGCAAGGTTATTTGAGTGGAGAAGAGTATCTTTACTCCAGTAAGTTCACAGTGGCCCCAAAAGTATTTGGACAATTAGGCCACACTTAAAGGGATAGTTCACCAAAAAATGAAAATTACCCCATGATTTACTCACCCTCAAGCCATTCTGGGTGTATATGACTTTCTTCTTTCAGACGAATACAATTGGAGAATATTAAAAAAATGCCCTGGCTCTTCCAAGCTTTATAATAGCAGTGAATGGGGATTGAGATTCAATAGTCCAAAAAAGTGCACCCATTCATCATAAAAAATTGCTCCACGTGGCTCCGGGCCACGAGAGAGTGAACGCCTCTCTCTCGTGAATGGACTTATGACAGTTATCAGAAGCTAGAGATTACAGTTTTTAAAGTTTTAAATATGGATACCCGGGAGCTGTGTGGAGCACTTTTTATGATGGATGAATGCACTTTATTGGACTTCTAGTGGAAGATACTTTTTACCTTTAATTCAAACAATATTTATGTTTTATCAATTAAAACCTAACAAACATTTTTTATGTGAAATGTTTTACTTGTGGGCTTTATTTCTATAAAATAAATGCCCCTTAGTTTGATATTTTGCAGAGATTCTTATAGATATCACTGGTTATCAGCCATTGTTTGAAATTTTTAATATAAAGGTATCTATTGTATTTGTTGATATTGGATGTTTAATTGTGCATGCTCATTTACTAGATTTTTTAACTATATTACCTTTGCCATCATCTAATGCTCACTTAAAGTTGGCATTAACTTAAATAATTATTGGCTTAAACCTTAAGCCAGTGACACTTAAGTCACATTTTAAGTGTAAATTACCAGCATCGTTAACAATCTCCTAACAATTCATAAATATTTGTACTTTTTGGCAAATTTGTGGCAAATTCATATGAATTTGTACAATCTCATTCATACATGTGAATGGGGTACATGTTCATGCATTTTATATATATATATATATATATGTGTGTGTGTGTGTGTGTGTGTGTGTGTTTGTGTTTTATTAATCATATCATACAAATTTTTTGAAATTTAAACTTTGTAAAATACATGTGCTTTTTCATGAGACTGGGTTGGTAAATTAAGTGTCCAGATAATTTTTGGTCTCCTGTGACACAAAACACCAGCACAAAAACCTTTTATTGTGGCATCATGTGGGAAAGTTTTTAACAAGATTCAGCTTTACACAAAATTTAAAACAAGATTCAAATTTGTAATCCAGTCTTTAATGATGGTTATTTTGCAGGAGGAGATGAAGAATACATCTACATGAACAAGGTCATCGTCACATGTCAAAACCAAGACAAAACAGACAGAGGTGAGTCTATAATCTTCACTGTAATTAACTTACAGTAACTTTTGCGGGTGTGAGGATGAAAATGACCCCTGACCTGCAAACATGTCCGTCACATATCACAGTAGTTTATCTTGCTGTTTGACAGCACCGCTGTGAGTGTGTGTCATGTTTAGGGGGTGATTGGGTTATGGCTGAAGTGTTAAACCCCCCTCCCCCCACTCTTCACCATTTCCTGTCTGTTTCTCAGTAACTCCTGTCCTCCTCTCGCTCTTTCTCTGCCAGACCCCCATCTGAGGCCAAGCTGCTTTGTTTAGATTTCACTGAAGAATGAGAGTAACAATAAAACCAGACTTAACATTCACATCGCAGTCGTCTGCGCCAAAAAGATACATGCATGACTAAACTGTGGTGGCGTTCTTTGATCAAATTCACAAACGGCACCATTTTAATAAACAACTTTTAAAAAGCTTATCAAGGGAACAACCCTTTGAAGTTCAGTATCATGTCTTTTATTTGATCATTTATTTCAAGCACAACGATTTCATCATTTCCTGCCCATATGTGAAAATTTCCCCAACCTTGTGTCTCCATCTGATAAATCAATGATAAAAATGAAGTGCAATGAGTGACTTACGTGACACAACATGCAATAGCTAGCGTAAACCAACAGAGAAATGTACAGTGGTGGCCCAAAATTATTAGAACACTAGTATTTTCACCAGCTTAAAAATGGTTTTAAGTCAGTTATTTCTGTTTTTTGCTGTAGTGTGTCAGTAGGAAATATCTGTTTACATGTCCAAACATTCATTTTTCAGTGAGATTTTTGTTTGCACAAGGAGTCTGACAACAGGCAGTGCTCCACACAGAGATCTGATCTAATCATCATCCAGTCTTTCTGGAATGACATGAAGAAACAGAACAAACTGAGACAGACTAAATCCAGAAGAACTGTGGCAAGGTCTCCAAGATGCTTCAAGAAACCTACCTGCAAAGCTACAGTACTGTTAAAAGTTTTAGGCACTTGTGTAAAAATACGGTAAAATGAGCATGCTGTCAAAAATAAATAGATTTTCTTTATCAATTAACTTCTATTAACTAAATGAAATCAACATTTGGTGTGAGCATCCTTTGCGTTTAAAGCAGCTTTAGCCCTCAGTGCACTTGCGCATAGTTTTTCAGGTAGTTTTGCAGGTAGGTTTCTTGAAGCATCTTGGAGACATTGCCACAGTTCTTCTGGATTTAGTCTGTCTCAGTTCATTCTGTTTCTTCATGTTATTCCAGACAGACTAGATGATGTTGTCAGACTCCTTTTGCAAACAAAAATCTCACTGGATTATTACAATTAATGGAAAAATGAATGTTTGGACATGTAAACTGATATTTGCTACTGACACACTAAAGCAAACGATAGAAATAACTGACTTAAAACCATTTTTTAGCTGGTGAAAATACTGGTGTTCTAATAATTTTGGCCACCACTGTAAGTGGTGTGGATAAATTGAATTTCAGTGAAAAGCAGCACTTCATGGTGTCTTGACTCTTTGGTGACTCTTAGCCCTTGCTGTGTGGGTTTGGTATTCGCCTGGCGTTCCTACGGCAACCCAGATGTTACCGTTTGGAAAGGAAGTCGAAGGAATGTCTGATGGGAAGCCACTGAATATGGCCATCAGCTCTAAGAGACTGCCGCAGGCTATGCAATGTTACCAGAGCTGTTACCACTAGCATATGCAAACAGCAGTAGATGAACAGCAGAATTAATGTTTACTTGTTGCTTGCAAGCACAGTTGTTCAGTGCTTCTTATTGCTGCACTTGATGAATGATTTGAGAAGTCTTCAATGTATTTATTAACAGCCACTTTTGATCTGTGTGAAAATCAATATGCTCCTCAGACTACAGACCAGAAGCCAATGGAGAACCAGGTAAACACACCCCTGTGAAGAACCCACCAGAGCCTCCACCTCCCAGACCAGTAAGTGACTCATTTTAACTTCATTTAAACACTATTTACAGAATGACAAAGATGCAAAAAGATTACAAAAACAGATTCATTTCACACTAAGTTTGTTTTGAAATGCTAGTATGACACTAGTGTTGGGTAATGCATTACAGAGGCCCTTCCTTCTGCCTCAGTAAAAGTGTGAGAGTAAAGGGGTGTGACAGGGGCCTTACAGTTGCCAAAAATAAAAAAAATTTTTGGTATTAAAAAACAAATAAGCAAGCCCAGCCCAGGTGACAAAAAGTAACACTAATAGTAACATACCAAGTTACTTTCCATAAAAAGTAACTAACACAATTAGTTACATTTAATGAAGTTATGCAATATTGTAATGCATTACTTTTAAAAGAAACTTTCCCCAACACAAATGCAACACTATAGGCCTAATCTAGTATTAGAGTTGGCCGATACAGTACAAATTGAATAGTCACGCTATATTTGCAGTGATTTTCTGTGCATATCACAATTATTTTAACACACTTTTCAGTGCTTTTCAATTCATTGATTCATAATTCAAATATTCAGTGATTGAGGAATCTGTGATTTAGTAGTTCAACAATCAATGATTTGTTTACATCATCACTAACAAATGCTCATGGAAGTCCGGACGTAGCATTTTTTTCATGTATTAATATATTTAAGTTAAATATATGTTGCTTAATATTTCTTTTATTGGTTCATGTAAAGGTGCATAATTTAAAATATTACATTTTACACATTATTATTATTATTAGGTTATTTTTCACCGTGTGAATAACATACCATTATTACTTTTAATTAGATTTGTACTTCATTTTATTAAATATTTTGATTCTATTTAATTGTAGTTTGGTTAAAAGAAGCCATTACAGAGTAAATACATATTGTGATGAATAGCCTATGTATGTATTTATATCGGCCATTCAATCTCACTGTCTACAATGCAAGACACTGTGGTCCTGCTGTCATTTATTATCTGCTGTTTACTTTCATTTTGACCACATATTTGTTGTGTATCTGTTTCCCACGCTCAAAAAATGGCTGTGTGTTTTTATTTATAAGCCACAAAGAAGCCAAATAACTAGTCCTGCAGGTCGATAATGAATCCTGCCTTGATTAGAAACAGTAATTGTCCTAATAGATAACATACAATTTTTTTCAAATGATAGAAATACAAGTAAGGAAGCAAAAAAGCGTGGAGTCTCTCCGTAGAAATACTTTGTAACTCCTGTATCTGCTGTGGGAGTATGCAGTCGGTCAGACATACAGACAGACAGGAGGATGGAGAGTATTAGAGCTCTCCAGTGAGAAGTCTTTGAACTTCAGACCCATCTGCGGGGTGCTGGGGCTGATTAACAGCAGCTGCACAAGCGATCGGGGAGCTGTTTATAGAGGCTAGAGAACCACAGTTAGAGCATGGACACGTGTGCGTGTGCATATGTGTGGGAACGAGAAACGTTAGGCGTGTTCACACCTATTTATTTATTCATTGTGTATTTTATTCTGTCATCAAAAATAGTGTGTTAATCGAGTGTTGTTCTAAACCTGTGTGACTTTCGTTTTTTACACAAAATTTGATATTTTGAAGAATATAGGAAACACTGTACAGTGAATCTTTTGCTCAACAGAAGAAAGAAAGTCATAGATTTGAAATGCTTTATAATATACTGTTCCTTTAATTACGATTGCAAATAACATAACAGATTGATCTGCAATCACTAAGGTGGACAATTAGCCTCTACCGAATCTTCTTCCACACTTTCCACATTGGCGTCCATCTCCAGGGCTTCCTCTGCATCACGTTCCTGCTGTGCATCTGTGCTCTTAGGCAGTCTGAGTAAGCAAGTCCAAAGCGAGCCACTTTTTGGAAAACCCAACATCTGTCTACGAGGCTTCCACTTGTCACTACAAATTACATATTCCAGGGTCAAATTGCGGTTGACGGTGAACGCAGAGTTCCCCCTCACCATAGCCGTGAAGAGGGCGCCCCTGCTATTGACGTAGTGTCCTGGCATGGCCGTCCATTGACCCGTAGTGATGTTGTAGCAGTCCATGAGGCAGCGCAGGAAGTCATCACAGGGGCCGTTCCTCATGACATACAGGTTGTCGCCGTGAGCCACCATGCAGTGTCCGTAACTCTGAGGCTTGACCATAGTGGTGACCAGCGTCCATTTGTCATTTTTAGGTGCGTATTCATAAATGTCTGTAGTATCTGGTGGCTTCCAGAAACACACAAATATCTTACGCCTGGCAACAGCACTAGCCGCTGCAGCCACCGAACGAGGTGCGTGCTTGCAAAATGTCCAGGCGCCTGTAGAAACATCACACGCTTCTACCGAGGACATGATCCTTTTGTCAAATTCACCTCCGATGGCATACAAATGTCCATTGTGACCCACCAGGGTAAAGTTATACCTGGACTGCTGAGGACCATCAAACACACTCCAAGTGTTGGAATCTGTGTCATAACAGAAGCTCAAGTCAACAGTTTCCTTGCTAACTCCTCGCACTCCTCCAACGATATACAGTCGGTTCTCCACAACAGCCACCCCGGCCATAGAGGTGCTGGAGTCTGTCGGTAGATCAGTCAGATATTTCCAAGCTCCCGGTTCCTCATCGAGGTAAAACACCGTCCTGTAGCAGTCCTGCAGAATCTTCATGGATGGCGAATGAGTCCCTAGAGCGACAAACGATGCTGGTGAAAGCGACTCCACGTAGCAGATCAGCTCCTCTGGAAGTGCCTCAAGAGCATCTTGCACGTCGCTATAAGCATCACGAATGAACACTGCAGCACTGTGAAACAACGTCCACAAGCCGTACACCGCTGCCGTGTGGTACAGAAGAATGCAGTTGTCGGTATCAAGAAGGTCTATCAAGTGCTGGACCAGGACGTCGACTTGGAGGAAGGCCGCACACTCGACAGCCTCCACGATCTCATCTGGGTCTCTTATAGGAGGGTACTCACCCCTGGAAACCGCCATGGCGATGAGGAAACCCCTGGCTTTCAAGCCTCCCTGCAGGTGGAACTCGTTCAGCTGACTGTCCTTCATCCCAGAGCGGAAGAGAGCACGAAAATACTCACAGTTCTGCCCCAGGACGGCCCTTTCTATGGTGAAAACACTCTCTTCAACCCGTACTCTCAGGATTCCAGAGGACTCTTCAACTTGTTCTTCACTTTCGTCCCTGCTTTGACCAAAACTGCAAGGGGGCCCCATAACATCTCTCTCCTGCCTGTTCGTACCCAGATTACTCTATTCATGAACCGTAAAGTTAGACTTTGAGTCAGTTAGTGTTTCTGTTTGGATTGGACTTGTAAACAGAAGTGTGCACACGTTGCAGTCTCACAGCTACTTGCTGGACTGAAAATAGCAACACACTAAAATAGCATAGAGGCCACAGACTTCAAAATAGTAGTGGTAAATGATCAGCACTAATGCTACAAAAAAGTTCCAATGTAATTCTGAATTAATGGAGTTTAAATTAAGTTGATTTGATTAAACAATTGAATTAAATAATTATGCTGTTATTTTTTCCCACAGTTGACCTATAATGATTCTAATAAAGATAGAAACCCATAAATGAAGTGATGACAGTAGTTCAGAAAGCCACTCCTGTTTTTAATAAGACTAAAAAGATTATTTTCCTTCAGTACCCTCTCTGCCTCAGAAGTGTTTTGGCCCTGGTGAGTTACATTTTTTTCTTCACTGGATTTTTGGCATGGGAACGGGGGGATTTTCCATGTTCTGGGTGTTCTTTTGGTCTCTTGCCCACTTACATTTTTTTGCTTTTTGTCCCAAAGAATGGTGCTTTATCATTATTTATGTCTTACTCTTGAAATGTTTCCTATATAGACTACATTTTTTTCTTTACTCTTTTTTTTCTTTTTAAGGAGAAGATGGTGTGATTTGTGGATTAGATTATGAAAACAAGCCTTGGGTGGAGTTCAGTCTCGACATACTGTACAGTACCAAGATTTTAGGATTTGTCTTTTACTCACAGTGACTTTAACATCCTATTAACAGCATATAAACAGATCCCACTGTTGTCATGTTGATTCTGGGATGTGGACATGGTCTTGACCTTCAGCAGTGGCCGGAGAAGAGGCGATACAGAGTTGTAGCCTACCCTGAAATGCCTTCACTTTCTTTTTAATCATTGTCAGATGCCTGAGGATTCAGCACACTGTTTTCTGTTTCAGAGATTTTATGTTGAGTGTCAGAAGAGCGAGGGCGGGATGAAGCGAAAAATGTGGGGGTTGTGAGTTGGGGTTGATGTGAGAAAAACAATACTTTCTACATAGTTCAATCAACATGTTCCTTCTCTTTTGGGTTGCTCTTATTTTCCCACCAAAACCCTAATATATTTTGTTGGTCCCTTTACATTTGAGATAACATAACTCTTTGACTCTCGTTCTGCATCACTTATTGAAGTGAAGCCTCTAGCAAGCGTTTGCATTCAACTTCCTGTGTCCTAGACATCCAGTTGTTTACATACATGCCTTGCCATCACTTAGCCTGCCTTTTCGCCTCACTTCTGCTTTCGAGAAGCACAAGCACTTCATGTCCAACAGGAGGTTTCAATCCAGCCACTTAGTAAAAAGTATAATGCAAGCAAGAGGAGATTTTCCCAGCCGTCTGTCTGTAACCTCTTGTCATCATTCAACTTTATGATTCACAAGCTACCGCTAGCCCTAATCAGCCCTGTGTGTGTGTCAGTGTGTTTTGTGTGTCATGAGGAGAGGATCAGTGTTCTGTTTGCCCAGGGGCTGTCATTGCATTGTGGCTATCAGTGGGGAATTTAGTAATGTTATGAACTGGCTGATTTGGGAAACCTCATCGCTAGCTCCACACCCTTTTAAAACCATTACTCCTGCAGGCAAACACGTGTGGAATTCCTTTTCTAGCTGAGCAGGGCTGAGGTCAGAGAGAGATCATTTTCGAGGAAGAATCCCCCTTCGGTCAGAAAGAAAAGCCCACATGAAAGACAGGTGCAGAAACGACTAGTTAAGCTCATCTGTTGAGAGTCCCTCTATTTGATTCATTACATGGGAGTGTGTTAGAGATGTTCAGCTTGGATACAGTCTCTGTGCACATTGTGTTTATGAAGTCTGCTGAAAAGATTAGCATTTCCATGCTGGATCAGGTTGGCTTATGATGGTTTATTGGTGGTCTAGCTCCAGCATAGTCATTCAGTTAATCAGCAAAACTTTGGTAGTAAAGCTAGTTGACCAGCATGGTGTGGTGATTAGTGGTGTGATTGATTAGGGATGTAGAATATGGTCATGCAGAATATGTGCTTTATAAGTACTAATAAACAGACAATATGTTAATAATAGGCATGCTAATAAGCAACT
>JAFVLL020000951.1:0-30400 GCA_021397915.2 Tor tambroides | reverse complement strand
GTGGTTAATTCAGGCGTGGAGGTTGTGATTTCGAGATGGCTTGATAATTCCATGCTTATCTCTTCGCAGGAGTGTCAGTTGTGATTTGTCCACGGTTAAGATTACAGCCTGGCTTGCTGTTGTCAAGTCTGAGCCGGCTAAATAATGCAGTTGAACTGGTTGTAATTGTGAGTCAGTGCTGTTTCAGATCCTCTCTTGAGACTTCTGATGACGTCAAAACAAAGACACATTTGTTGTTGTTATTGTTTTGGTTAGCTCCTGACATCTTGTTATGACTATTGCAGTACATATTTTCAAAATTGAGCGAATGTACGTTCAGCCAACAAAATGTATAATGGTATAACTTGCATTATCATTCATCAGAAGTCAATCATAGCGAGACAGAGTAGACGCCAACTGCTGCTTGCTGAGCTGTGTGTTTGAAGTCTTATCTGTGTATGATTTCAACGGTATGTTCATTTTCCAAGTTAGTGTCACTTTGTTTTTGTATCGCCATTCAAATATCCCTCTCTTGTGACAGTGTAATGGCAAGAAAATGGTTTGAATTTGGTCCCCTGGATTTGACCCATGTTAATGTCATTTCAGTGGCCAGGAGAAGAGAGAGATTAAACAGTGTGGACTGAGCCCCTTCAATCAGGCTTGTCATCACTCACTGAAATGATGAGGTCAGAGGTAGCGTTGCCGAGTGAAACAGAGGTGAGCCAATCAGTGGCTGGTCTTGGAGAGTTACGCTAACATGCGCAGCCAGTGGAAAATTGACATGTCAGCTGTTTTGGAATATTTTGTAAGGCCATTGAGGGGTCATGTATACCTGCTACAAATGAACACTGCTTATTAAAAAGAAATTATAACATTAATCCAATGTTTACGTAACCTATGCTTGATTAAGGTTAATGTTCGGGTTTTTTGTCTGGCTTCTGTTTGCATTGTTGGCGGCATTGTTCCTCAGCCCTTGACAGGATAATAAACAAACTTACATAATGAAATGAGTTTGGGAATGTGCCCATTAAAAATTAGCTTCTAGTCAGTGTTTCTGAGGTCATCTTCACTAACATTCAAAGGCAAAATATTCTCTTATTCTTACTAAAACCGCCTCTATTTAATCGAGAATACAGTAAAAACATTAATATTATGAAATATCATTACAGTTTAGAATTAATATTTTTTATTTGAATATATTTTAAAATGTAAATTATTAATATGATGGCAAAGCTGGATTTTTAGCAGCAATTACTCCAGATTTTATTGTCCCATGATTCTTCATAAATCATTCTGATATGCTGATTTGGTGAACAGTTTCTTATTATTATCAATGTTGAAAACAGTTGTGATGTTTAGTATTTTTGTGGAAACCATGATATATTTTTTCAGGATTATTTAATGAACAGAAAGAAAGAACAGCAAAAACAACAACAACAACGTTTATTTGAAGTTTAATGCAATTTAATGCATTCTTGCTAAATATAAAAGTATTCATTTCTTTAAAAAAAATTTAATTAAAAAACTTAAAGATCCCAAACTTTGTAAATGCTGCTTATATGTGAGTGTACTTCTGAAAGTTGACATAATATACTATTAGCAATTAAAGCCTAAATATTCTCTTCCAGGAAAATGGACCAAAAATATGAATGACTCATTTCGTACACAGGGGCGTATATAAAATTTTTGCCAATAGCAAGTAGCAAATCATGCTTTTGCTGAGCTATGATGTTAACTAAAGACTTTTGGCTATTAAAAAAAAGTAACCATAATGTCTTGTTTTAATTGGAAACATTTCAACATTGGAAGGAAAACTGTGTTTGTTGAATCATTTCAGGGGATCTTTAAAGTGAGTCATTCCAGATGAAATTGCCCTAAAAACGATAGGTTATCACTGGATTTGTCCATTTTCCTGACAGCTTTTGGTCAACGTTCATGCATGTAAATGACGTTAATGGTTGACATTTTACTAAATATTTGCCATACAGGCTTTTTTCACAATATCAGTGTTCCTGTGTAAATATTAAAGAAATTTAAGCACACAAACTTAGATAAAAATTTGTGCAAGAAGCACTCCATAGAATAACAAATTAGCAGTATATATATTTATATTTCACTTATTTTTGTAAGAGGGTGTGTGAGTAATAGTGTTCCTGCGGCTCGCTGTGGAGAGGGACTCGTTCACACGAATGAACTCAGTCCCATTTAAAATTAAATAACGCTGCATGCAAAACTGTCACTGGCGCTCCAAAACAGTTATTCATTATTATCATCTGTGCAGCAAATGTCAATCAAAGAGAAGATACTGTATCTCTGTAAGTCTGAAGGGACGTCGCTAATGAATGCATGCCTTTTTAACAACATGAATAAACCATAGTCAAGGGATATATTTCTAAGTCCAACTACAATCACAGCCAGAACCCATAAGCAGCACAGCAGAAATATGTGTGAGAAAACAGCAAACTAGGGGAGGGTTTGTGAGTTTAAATCAGTGTCTTTGTGTCTGTAGACAGTTAGAAAAGAGAAATGGGAGTGACTTAGTGTAGCTTCTTTTTTATTTTTAATTAAAATGCAACAACAGGTTGTTAAAATCAACATGAAATACAATTTTTTTTTACCTAATGCATGTTTCTGCTCTTAAGCTCTGTACATGTTTTATTCATGCACATTTTTACCAAGACCTTTGTCTTTTTGATCTTTTATCAGAGGGTACCAACTTCCTCCACCTCTGAAACAACTTCCCATTTTGGCACATTGACAAGACATAATTTGGCTATGCTGCTACTGAATTATTTGAATATTATTCCTATACTATTATAGTATTTATCAAAATTTTGAATTATCTTTCATGTTTATTTCCTCAGTTTTCATTTCAGTTTCAGTTTGATGTTTAGTTTTATGTGCTTTATTCATTTTTCTTTTGTTATAAATTTTTGCACTTAAACTTAAACATTTTATTTCAGTATGTTTCCAAGGCGACATTTCTAATTTTATTTTATTTCATTTTACCTTATTTCAGCTTTATTTCAATAAAGAAAGTGATTTTTTAATTGTTTTAGGTTTTTTTAACAACAACAATGGCGTGCATGCATTATTTTGTGGTGTAGGCATTAGATGACACAGCAAATGTCTGTGGAGTGTTGACTCCATAAGATAAGATTCAATGCCCAGGGCAGTTTAGTCATGTTCAAAGGTGTTGTAGTGTTTTTCAGAAGAAATGGTGATGTGGTGCATAGCTGCACCCACATGTTTTTATGTAGCTTTCACTGCTGTTTTTACTGTAAAGATTCTGTGGCTCATGTTCAATGTGCATTAGAAGCATTCAATCAGAGACCAGACAGATAAATCAACCGGTTCACCTTATCATATGATCTATCCTATATCGTCCATGTCCTCATAAAAAGAACTAGTAGCCTGAGTCAATTCAGTGTGGCTAAATTATGCTTTAATATATTTAATACAATCTCAGAAACTTTGAAACATGATCATCCATGTTAGCAGTTTTTTCATCCAGGAGATAAAGAGGTTGTGTTGTTCTCTTGTGTATTTTGGCAGATGGTTTAAAGACGCTGCTCTTCTTTGTGCATTGTAATACAATAGGGATGTATTTGGCCGTGGGTCCCTGCAGACCTCGTCCATAACTCGTTCTCTCTCCGAACTTGTGAGTATAAATGGTCCAGACAAAAGAAAACATTTTGGCTCTGTTTGATAAGGAGTAATTGTAGGAAATGGAATTTGTATTCCAGTTTTTCTGAGCAATCTGATTTTCTGTTGCCAGTGCTCCTGATTGCTCAATCTAAATAAACTGAAAGGCATGAAGTGGAGCCAGTGGGCCAGACCATAATGCAGCATTCCTAGATTGAGACATATACAGTATTAGGCCATATGTATAGGAACATTTTAACTTGTTGTTGGCTAATAGATGAATGTTTAAGTGCATGGGTGTGATCAGCATTATGCTGGAACGTGACACATTATGTTTTAATTTATGTAGTACAGAATTACATGTAATTGATGCAATTTTATTGAGTAATGGCATTTGGGTGTGCGCATATATGTTTGTTTAAGTAAAGATTCTTTGTGGTTTTGTTGGGATTGAGAGGAAAAGAAGCCAGACTATTATGCTGTCTTATTGAACATGATGAAACCAGTGAATAATTACCTCTTTATTTCTGGTGGCATTTATAGGAGCGTGTGTGTTTTTGTGTGAAGGCAGTTCTGACTATGTAGCGATTTTATGTTTACTGGCAAAAAATCATCAGTTCACGATGTTGTCTGTGCTGTTAATGCTGAGTGTAACATTTTTGTAGCATCTAAGAAACAGATGTAATAGATTTAAAATAGATTTTGGTTATTACTGTAGGCTGGGTTGGAGTAATCAAATATCATTTGAGTGATCAAAAACTGGCAGCCCATTTAGGAGAATTAGAAATGTTAGATATAACTGGTAGTTGCAGTCTGATATTAACCATTTTTGGCAGAGTGGATTGTCACAGTGTAATTCAAACTTTGCAAAGAGGCTGTGTTTGAACAATGACGCAGGTAAATCGGCAAAACCTGAGTACAGTGAGTTTTGTAAGCACAGCGCAGTGTAGTTTCTTGTTTCACATGCAAAAAGGAGCGTTACAGAGTGTTATGGTTATAGTAGCAGCCTTTTTAACTCAAAGAGTCAGGGAGGATGGAAAATGGTTATGCAAAAATAAATTATGACTTAACATTTATAAACAGACCTCAGGAGAAAAATAAATCATAAAAAATTAATTATATGATCCTTTTAGAATAGGAAACTTTGTCATAAAGGAACATATACTTTAAAAATATTTTATTTATTTTATTTTAATTTTAGAGAGAGTTTATTTCCATAGCAAGCATTTATTAAAATGCATTTACTTAAAGTCTCAGGCCACTGTATAGTACAGATCCATCTTTGACTTGTGTATTGTTTATGCAGCATGCATATTGACCAATGTGGCATTTAGCGTGTTCTTTCAAGAGGTATACAACATATTGGCGGTTCTGTACTGCTTTTCTGTGGTCTCAGGATGGTTAGTGTCATCTGTTCCCTTTAAACAAGAATAGAGAATGCTATGCAACAGCAAACACCAAAAAACATGCCACCACTGTGGTGATTGCCCTCCCACATGGCTGACAGCCCGTCATTTTAGAGACTGAGGGTTTGACTCTGGAATCAAATAAATGATGTGCTATGACACATCGCCTTGAGCTGAGCTAATTATATGAGCCACAGCTGGAGCTGGGCTGTATTTTAAGTGTCAGACAGGAATTGTCTTTAAAAATCAAACCACTTAGGACACTAACGCAAGCCAGAACAGCATCAAAATGCTCCTCGTCCACTCGATTTAAACTTGTGTTTATTATCCCAGCTCTGATACAGCAAACGCTCTGTGGCTTAGATTCTGGGAAGAGTGGTGCTTAACCTTACAATTTACCATAAGCATGTGTCTAAAATCAGTTCGAAAGGCATTCAGAAAGAGGAAGACAAACAAGCACAGCGACAGTGTGTGCAATATCAGATGGTTTTATTGAGGTCTTGTTCCACCATACACTTGCTCTCCATATCAGCCGCAAAAAAGAATTTCTTTGTCTAGCTGCAATCTGAAAGGCCAGAAATAGTATAGGGATTACAAAACACCATCAAACACCTTTATTTGCAATCATTGCTTATCCTGGAAGAAGGAAATGGTTGTTTCTTTGTACATCAAAAGAAATCCCCTCTCTGCTGTAGGGTTAGCCAGACAGGTAACATCAGCTCTGAGATCTTTCTTTGTCCTCATACTTCCCTCAATCAAAGTGAAGTTGTTGATCATTTTTGTACTTTGTGACGCTTTACCCTTTTAGTCAGATTCACTGTAAACACAGGTTTCATTACTCTGAGGAAGTGTGAGTGGTTCCATGATCATTCTCACCGTTTGCAGTATTTAATGGGCTCGGGGCCAAATTGTAACCAACGGAAACTCGGCTCTCGTTGGACTAAAGTCAGCTGACTCCACATTCCCATGGTCCCTCCAGAGAAGGGCATCGAAGTCAATCTCTGAAAACACACGGCAAAGAAAATGTTTGGACAAAAGCTCAGCTGAGCATCATGGGAAGAGAATACATGATAGTATTAAAGGGATAGTTCAGCTGAAAATTTCAATTCTGTCATCGTTTACTCATCCTCATGTTGTTCCAAACTCCAAACCTGTATGACATTGTTTCTTCTCTTGAGCAGTAAAGAAGATGTTTTTAAAAGGTCTGTGTTTTTGGGTTTTCCATACAATGAATGTCATTGGTGTCCAGTGTTGTTTTGAAACCCCTTTGTCTTTCATTGTATGGACAATTGGAACATTCTTCAAAATATCTTAATTCTTTAAAGTCTTAATCCTTTTTGTCCTGCTGAAATAAATCAATAAAGAAAAAATCTACTTTAAAAGAAAAACATCAAACATGTTGTAGGCCGTTCTTTGTGGGTGAGAAACCAAAGAGCCTTGTGAATTCTTGTGAACACAGTGTTGGTGCTAAGTAAAGCCACAAGCTGTTTTGGAAATATTTGTTGTTTACATCAAATGTGTATGTGTTACAACCGCATTTTATGAACGAAATCCTACAAATAGTAATGCCATCAAGTAGTATATACTTTACCACTTCAGATCAAATTTGATATGTGATTATCAACATAAAGATTAACTATAAAGTTCAGTATATATTGAATATATTGAGTGCATATTGAACACTGAACACACTAAGATGTTATGTCCAGTGAGTTTGTTTGTTTGTTTGTTTGACGTCTTTGTAAGTGATTTTATCTTTCATACACAAGGAGTTCTTCTCAGGAGTTATTTATGCATGCAGAGATGGATAGATGCTATCTGCCTCTGAGGAGGCGTCCAGGAATGTTTGATTAAATCCTGCCTTCCTAAGCTATGACTTCCTATTGTGTTGAATGCATAACATGTCTTGAAGCATGTCTTACTCTCACAGCAATTGGAGAGATGTTTCTATTGCTATTGACTAATAGGCAGTTATTAAAATATAATTAATAATAAAAGACAGTTTCATTATCACAGCAGCAGTATGACACTTATCTTGATAGATGGTGTTGGTTTCACACTATGAATGCAAAGTAGGAATAGTTCTACAGTTATATATGTGGACAGGAATTTTCAAAACTTTTATTTAGTAGCTGTTTTGCAGTTCTTGTAATGTGGCAAAATAAATGTTTAAAAGTATAAATATTCTTATTATACTCCTATTATTCCTATAATCTTCTAATTTAGGTCTTAAAAATGTGCATAATTATAAAATCATTTGAAAAATGTTGTTAGATTCATCACTCTGCTACGAAATTAGTTAAGTCAACTATCCGTAAGTGAATGTCACTCAGCTCATTGTGCATTCTAGAGATAACTGATTGTCTGCATTAGTCATCACAATGAGTAATCCGGTGTTACTTTAATTATTTGATGACATTCATTCTTCTCTTTTCATTGTCCGAATAGCAGATCATCTGAATAGAGACACTGCTTCTGGAGAAAGACAGATATTACCTAGTGTTGCATCACCTTACTGAATTGGGCCTGTCCTTTCCTAAAGGCAAGGCAAAAACACTACGTTTCCACAGTAAGAGAAACGTAAACATCCCCACCATACTGGCTATGAGAAAAACATCAATATGGGTTGAGTAGTTTTATAGGTCATTGCACTAGATTAGAAACTAGAGAAGTTTATATTTAACCAGTAAGGTATGAGAGGCTGCATCATAAACATAGCTGAAGGGTTTTGACAGCAAAGTCCCTGACACCTCTTTATTTCTGTCTATATTTCCAGTACACCAATGCATTGTGTGAAATCTAATATATATGTATATATATATATATATATATAGCTAGGTGAATGGATATTTCACATCTTAGCTGTTTGTATTTCCTGTATTTTAGCATGGATAGAATGCTCTGTTTATGTTGCCAAAATGCAGGTAATCCTCTACTTACTGTATGAAGCTTGTAATTTAAATTAAAGTTCAGTACAGTGCAGGATATCGACAGTAGTGCACTGACATGATGCTTTTCTTTATTACTCTAGCTAACCACAGTATGTTGTGTGTGTTTGTGAGCAGTGCTTGAGCAGCTGTTGGAGCAGCTGCAGAGGTTCCTGAAGATCCTGGATGGAGAGAAGCTGAGTGGAAATGCCACAGTGCAGAAGGGCCTTCTGACAGAGCTGCTGCAGTCGTACAAGTCTTCCAATGGTACATAAATAACATCATAATGTTTAAACTAACCATCTGACTCTACACCAGTGCTTCTCAAACTGTGATCTACAAACCACTGGTGGTCCATGAAGGTTTATAAAAGGTCTGCGAGTTGATTTCAATAGTTTGGGTTCGGTGTGTTTTTTTTTTTTTTTTATGTTTTTGCAAGAAGTCTTTCACATGCATTTATTTGATCAAAAATACAGTAAAAACAGTAATAATGTGAAATATTATTGCATTTTAAATAACTATTTTCTATTTTAATATATTTTGAAATGTCATTTATTCCTGTGATAGCAATGCTGATTTTTCAGCAGCCATTACGTCAGTCACATGATCCTTGAAAAATTATTCTAATATACTGATTTGGTGCTCACAAAACATTTCTTATTATTATTATCAATGTTGTGATGCTTAATATTTTTTCAGGATTCTTTGATGAAAGAATGTTAATAGAAGTGTTTATTTGAAACAGCATTTATTCAAAGCAGATTTTTTTTGGTAACATTATAAATGCTTTTACTGTCCTTTTATGGTTAATTTAAACAACTTTTTTTATTGTTAAATCAGGTTTGCCACCTGAAAAAGTTTAAGAATCTGTGGTTAACGCATAATTATATGACAGACCTCCTTGTGTGCTGCTCATGTGGGAGCACTCTACTGGTGTAAATAGAAAGTAGCAAAAGGTCTAACAAATGTACAGTTTTATATACAGTATATGTATTTGAGCGTGACACTTGCATAGCACAATTGTCCTCACGAGGATCAACAGTTGTGTGTACATTTATAGCTTCTATGTTGTTTAGAGAATCTGCTCTGTTCTGTCTTATTAAGGAGCCCGTAATTTTGGTCCGTGCATGTGCTTCTTTCTTCACACAAGCATG
Organism: Tor tambroides; assembly: GCA_021397915.2. NCBI lineage: Eukaryota > Metazoa > Chordata > Actinopteri > Cypriniformes > Cyprinidae > Tor > Tor tambroides. Next base: position 21,289 of record JAFVLL020000951.1, on the reverse strand, counting down.
GCTGTAGGTTTTTCATGTTCTGGTCTTGGGCTTGTGCACTTCCTCCCCTGGCTCCAAACTGTATCATTTTCCAAGGCTGTTTTTATCCTCTAGGGACACTCACTTCCTTTTAGTAGCAGCTTATAAATAGCTTTCATTTCCATCCTCCAAATCCCAATCTGTTTTCACTGTACCATCGAAACATTTTTTTGGCTTCATAACAGGATTTTATTTCACCGCCAAAAATGCATTAAAGCTGTGTTACCTGTGGACTGATATGTTCCTTGTTTCTGCCATGATAACATCTTGTCCCGTATGCTTAATTTAGTTAATCTGAATTATTTTGAAGATCCAAAAAATGCCCTAAAATGTTATCTGTTGCCAAGCAAGCGCTATAAAACCATCTCCTACAGGCTGGGACTATATCAGCACTTTTATTTTGATAGAATATGACCTCCCTATGTCTCCCACTGGCCTGTCTTTGATGTGTACAGAAGGAGGGGCCCTGGAGATGCCTTTGGACCCTTACACAAGAGAAGTGTAGCACAAAACTCTCACTGTTCTTCTCTATTACAGAAATCTATTGCATGTTCAGTAAAATGAGTGCGGGATGAAAGGGTCCAGAATCTGAAAAAGCATTAAATATGAGATGAGGGGGAGGAAAAGTCAAAGAAGTCCTAGAAGTTCCAGGCAAGGTTATTTGAGTGGAGCACAGTATCTTTACTTTAAGTTCACAGTGGCCCCAAAAGTATTTGGACAATTAGGTCACACTTAAAGGCATAGTTCACCCAAAAATGAAAATTACCCCATGATTTAATCACCCTCAAGCCATCCTAGGTGTATATGACTTTCTTCTTTCAGACGAATACAATTGGAGTTATATTAAAACATGTCCTGGCTCTTCCAAACTTTATAATGGCAGTGAATAGGGATTGAGATTCAATAGTCCAATAGAAGTCCAAAGAAAGTGCATCCATCTATCATAAAAAGTGCTCCACATGGCTCCAGGGGGTTAATAAAGGCCTTCTGAGTTGAATTGAGACAGTTAGCGGAAGCTAGAGATTATAGTTTATAAAGTTTTATATATGAGTATTTTTCTTACACAAACGCATCGATTTGCCTCAGAAGGCCCTTATTAACCCCCCAGGACATTTTTTTAAACTCTGTTTGTATTCGTTTGAAAGAAAAGAAAGAAAGAAAGAAAGTCATATACACCTGGGATGGCTTGAGGGTGAGTAAATCATGGGGTAATTTTCATTTTTGGGTGAACTATCCCTTTAAATTGTATGAATAAATAGGCAATAAATAAGTTCCTCAAGTTCACACAGGTGTCCTAGCAGAGTAACCACAGGTGTAGATCATCACATTAACTATAAACATGTTCTACTAATGTTTGACCAACCATAAAATGTCCAAATACTTTTTACCTTGAATTCAAACAGTATAGAGATGTTAATATAAAGGTATCGGTTGATATTGGATATATGTTTGTTGATATTTGATGCTTAATTGTGCATGCTCATTTCTTAGATTTTTAAAAAATATATTACAATTGGCATCATCTAATGTTCACTTAAAGATGGTTTTTAAAAACACAAATAATTTAAAAACAAAATAATAAAATAACAGTGCTAAATGTAATCTTTCAAAGTACATTATAATGTTGTGGTATGTAGTGCTTTTTTATTTATTTTATTTTTTATTTATTTAGAGAACATTTATTGCTTATTGGTCATAACATGAAAATAACTTGACACTTAAGTCAGATTTTAAATGTCCAAACCAAAACGCTAGCACAAAAAGCTATAATTTTGGCATTGTGTGAGGAAGTTTTTAACAAGATTCAGCTTTAAACAAAATAAAAAAAACAAGATTCAAATTTGTCTTTAAATGATGGTTATTTTGCAGGAGGAGATGAGGAATACATCTACATGAACAAAGTCATTGTCACATGTCAAAACCAAGACAAAACAGACAGAGGTGAGTCTATGATCTTCACCATAATCAACTTCCAATAACTTTTGCAGGGGTGAGGATGAAAATGATGCCTGACCTGCAAACATCTCTGTCACATAGTTGTTTATCTTGCTGTTTGACAGCACTGCTGTGAATGTGTGTCGTGTTTAGGGGGGTGATTGGGTTATGGCTGAAGTGTTAAGCCCCCCTCCCCCAACTTTTCACCATTTCCTGTCTGTTTCTCAGTAACTCCTGTCCTCCTCTTGGTCTCTCTCTGCCAGACCCCCATCTGAGGCCAAGCTGCTTTGTTTAGATTTCACTGAAGAATGAGAGTAACAATAAAACCAGACTTAACATTCACATCGCAGTCGTCTGCGCCAAAAAGATACATGCATGACTAAACTGTGGTGGTGTTCTTTGATCAAATTCACAAACGGCACCATTTTTAAAAACAGCTTATCAAGAGAGCAACCCTTTGAAGTTCAGTATCATGCAGAAGGATTTTTTTTATCTATGTCAAGCACAATGATTTCATCATTTCCTGCCTGTATGTGAAAATTTCCCCAACCTTGTGTTATTTGCATCTGATAAATCAATGATAAAAATGAAATGCGATGAGTGACTTACGTGGCACAACATGCAATAGCTCACGTAGACCAACAGAGAAATGTAAGTGGTGAGGATAAATTGAATTTCAGTGAAAAGTAGCACTTCATGATGTCTTGATTCTTTGGTGACTCTTAGCCCTTGCTGTGCGGGTTTGGTATTCGCCTTGCGTTCCTACGGCAACCCAGATGTTAGCGTTTGGAAAGGAAGTCAAAGGAATGTCTGATGGGAAGCCACTGAATATGGCCATCAGCTCTAAGAGACTGCCGCAGGCTATGCAATGTTACCAGAACTGAGCCGCTAGCATATGCAAACAGTGCTAGATGAACAGAAGAATTAATATGTTGACTTGTTGCTTGCAAGCACAGTTGTTCAGTACTTCTTATTGCTGCATTTGATGAACACTTTGAAAAATCTATTTATTAACAGCCACTTTTGTTCTGTGTGAAAATCAATATTTTCCTCAGACTACAGACCAGAAGCCAATGGAGAACCAGGTAAACACATCCCTGTCAAGAACCCACCAGAGCCTCCACCTCCCAGACCAGTGAGTCACTCATTTCAACTTCATTTAAACACTATTTGCAGAACGATAAAGATACAAAAAGATTACAAAAATCAACAGATTCACGTCACGTAATCAGATTACTTTTTTCAAGTAACTAGTAAAGTAATGCATTACTTTTACATTTAAGAGTTACTTTTTCAAATATGTAATGCAAGTTACTTTGATTTCCCATTTATTGTCATAACTCCTGACCCTTTGTTGAGAAAAACTGGGAGTGAGGTGCAGAGGCACTTCCTTCAGCCTGAGTTAAATTAGGGTGAGAATGAAAGGGTGTGAAATGGCCCTTACAGTAGCCAAAAATGTAACTTTTGTGTTATTTGTTATTAAAAAATAAATAAGCAAGTCCAGACCAGGTGACAAAAAGTAGCACAAAAGTAACATACTTTCCATAAAAAGTAACTATGTAATGCAATTAGTTACTTTTTATGGAGTAACACAATATTGTAATGCATTACTTTTAAAAGTAACTTTCCCCAACATATTGAATATTGAATAATCACACTATATTTTCAATGATTCTGCTGGTGTATTGTGAATATCACGATCATTTTAACACATTTTTCAGTGCTTTTCAATTCAAGTCAAAATTCATAATTCAGTGATTCAGTGATTGAAGAATCTATGATTCAGTAATTCAAGAATCAATGATTTGTTTGCATCATCACTAAAAAAAGTTCATGGAAGTACAGACGTAGCATTTTCCATGTATTAAAATATTTAAGCTAAATATATGTTGCTTAATATTTCTTTTATTGGTTCATGTAAAGGTGCATAATTTAAAATATTACACATTATTATTATTGTTATTTTTCACTGTGTGAATTATCTTTAACTAGATTTGTACTTTTAATTGCATTAACTATTTTGATTCTATTTAATTGCATTTTGGTTAAAAGAAACCAATGCAGAGTAAATACATATTGTGCTGAATATAATCAATATACATAAAAATATAGCTGTGAATGTAATTTTATTTTGCTATATCGCTCATTCAGTCTCACTATCTACAGTGCAAGACACTGTGGTCCTGCTGTCCTTTATTATCTGCTGTTTACTGACCACATATTTGTTATGTATCTGTTTCCCACGCTCAAAAAATGGCTGCGTGTTTTTGTTTATAAGCCACACACAAGCCAAATAGCTGGTCCTGCAGGTCGATAATGAAGCCTGCCTTGATTAGAATCAGTAATTGTCCTCAAAGGTAACATACTCATTTTTTCAAATGATAGAAATACACATAAGGAAGCAAAAAGCATGGAGTCTCTGCGTTGAAATGCTTTGCAGCTCCTGTACCTGCTGTGGGAGTCTGCAGTCGGTCAGACATACAGACAGACAGGAGGATGGAGAGTATTAGAGCTCTCCAGTGAGAAGACTTTGAACTTCAGACCCATCTGCGGGGTGCTGGGGCTGATTAACAGCAGCTGCACAAGCGATCAGGGAGCTGTTTATAGAGGCTAGAGAACTGCAGTTATAGTACAGACACGTGTGCATGTGCACATGTGTGGGAACGAGAAACGGTAGACGTGTTCACACCTATTTATTTATTGTGTTTCTCTCATTTGACATTGACAATATGCAAAAAGACAGTTGCTTTTATCTATTGTTTAGAACATCTGATGCATTTGTGCGCTTAATTAAAAGGGACATTCTGTCATCAAAAATCAAAAACTCATTCTTGTGTTGATTTAAACCTGTATGGTTTTGTTTCTTCACACAAAGGAGATATTTTGAAGGGCAGTGGATTTTTTAAAATAGCTTTTTTGCTCAACAGAAGAAACTAAAGTCTTACAGGTTTGAAATGCTTTTTGATGTATTGTTCCTTTAAATACGATTGCAAACAGATTGATCTGTAATCCCTAAGGTGGATAATTAGCCTCTACTGAATCTTCTTCCACACTTTCCACACTGGCGTCCATCTCCAGGGCTTCCTCTGCATCACGTTCCTGCTGTGCATCTGTGCTCTTAGGCAGTCTGAGTAAGCAAGTCCAAAGCGAGCCCATTTTTGGAAAACCCGTCATCTGTCTACGAGGCTTCCACTTGTCACCGCAAATTACATATTCCAGGGTCAAATTGCGGTTGACGGCGAACACAGAGTTCCCCCTCACCATAGCCGTGAAGAGGGCACCCCTGCTATTGACGTAGTGTCCTGGCATGGCCGTCCATTGACCAGTAGTGATGTTGTAGCAGTCCATAAGGCAGCGTAGGAAGTCATCACAAGGGCCGTTCCTCATAACATACAGGTTGTCGCCATGAGCCACCATGCAGTGTCCGTAACTCTGAGGCTTGACCATAGTGGTGACCAGCATCCATTTGTCATTTTTAGGTGCATATTCATAAATGTCTGTAGTATCCGGTGGCTTCCAGAAACACAAAAATATCCTACGCCTGGCAACAGCACTAGCCGCCGCAGCCACCGAACGAGGCGCGTGCTTGCAAAATGTCCACGCGCCTGTAGAAACATCACACACTTCTACTGAGGACATGATCCTTTTGTCAAATTCACCTCCGATGACGTACAAATGTCCATTGTGACCCACCAGGGTAAAGTTGTACCTGGATTGCTGAGGACCATCAAACACACTCCAAGTGTTGGAATCTGTGTCATAACAGAAGCTCAAATCAACAGTTTCCTTGCTAACTCCTCGAACTCCTCCAACGATATACAATCGGTTCTCCACAACGGCCACCCCGGCCATAGAGGTGCTGGCGTCTGTTGGTAGATCAGTCAGATATTTCCAAGCACCCGGTTTCTCATCGAGGTAAAACACTGTCCTGTAGCAGTCCTGCAGAATCTTCATGGATGGCGAATGAGTCCCTAGAGCGACAAATGACGTTGGTGAAAGCGACTCCACGTAGCAGATCAGCTCTTCTGGCAGTGCGTCGAGAGCATCTTGCACGTCGGTGTAGGCATCACGGATGAACACTGCAGCACTGTGAAACAACCTCCACAAGCCGTACACCGCTGCCGTGTGGTACAAAAGGATGCAATTATCGGTATCAAGAAGATCTATCAAGTGCTGAACCAGGACGTCGACTTGAAGGAAGGCCGCACACTCGGCAGCCTCCACGATCTCGTCTGGGTCTCGTATAGCAGGGCACTCACCTCTGGAAACCGCCATTGCAATGAGGAAACCCCTTGCTTTCAGGCCTCCCTGTAGGTGGAACTCATTCAGCTGACTGTCCTTCATCCCAGAGCGGAAGAGAGCACGGAAATACTCACAGTTCTGCCCCAGGATGGCCCTGTCTATGGTGAAAACACTCTCTTCGACTCGTACTCTCAGAATTCCAGTGGACTCTTCAAGCTGTTCTTCACTTTCGTCCCTGCTTTGAACCAAACTGCAGGGGGGCCCCATAGCACCTCTATCCTGCCTGTCCGTACCCAGATTACTCTGTTCATGAACCATGAAGTTATACTTCGTTCGAGTTAGTGTTTCTGTTTGGATTGGACCTGTAAACAGAAGTGTGCACACGCTGCAGTCTCATAGCTACTTGCTGGACTGAAAATAGCAACGCACTAAAATAGCACAGAGACTACAGACTTCAAACAGTAGTGGGAAATAATCAGCACTAATGCTACAAAAAAGTTTGAATATAATTCTGAATTAATGCAGTTTAAATTAAGTTGATTTGATTAAACAATTGAATTAAATAATTATGCAGTTTTTTTCCCCACAGTTGACATATATTAATTCTAATAAAGACAGAAACCCATAAATGAAGTGATGACAGTAGTTCAGAAAGCCACTCCTGTTTTTAATAAGATTAAAAAGATTATTTTCCTTCAGTACCCTCTCTACCTCAGAAGTGTTTTGGCCCTGGTGAGTTACATTTTTTTCTTCACTGGATTTTTGGCATGGGAACGGGGGGATTTTTCATGTTCTGGGTGTTCTTTTGGTCTCTTGCCCACTTGCGTTTTTTGCTTTTTGTCCCAAAGACTGGTGCTTTATCATTATTCATGTCTTACTCTTGAAATGTTTCCTATATAGACTACATTTTTTTCTTCACTCTTTTTTTCTTTTTAAGAAGAAGATGGTGTGATTTGTGGATTAGAATATGAAAACAAGCCTTGGGTGGAGTTCAGTTTCGACATACAGTAATGAGATTTTAAGATTTTTCTTTTGCTCACACTGATTTTTATATCCAATTAACAGCATATAAACAGAACTCACTGCTGTCATGTTAATTCTGGGATGTGGACGTGGTCTTGACCCTCAGCAGTGGCCAGAGAAGAAGATAGAGAGTTTTTATTCTACTCTGAAATGCCTTCACTTTCTTTTTAATCATTGTCAGATGCCTGAGGACTCAACACACTGTTTTCTGTTTCAGAAATTTTATGTTGAGTGTCAGAAGAGCAAGGGCGGGATGAAGTGAGAAATGTGGGGGTTGTGAGTTGGGGTTGATGTGAGAAAAACAATACTTTCTACACAGTTCAATCAACATCTTCCTTCTCAGTTGAGCTGCTCTTATTTTCCCACCAAAACCCTAATATATTTTGTTGGTCCCTTTACATTTGAGATCACATAACTCTTTGACTCTCATTCTGCATCACTTATTGCAGTGGAGCCTCTAGCAAGCTTTTGCATTCAACTTCCTGTGTCCTTGACATCCAGTTGTTTATATACATGCCTTACCATCACTTAGCCTGCCTGTTCGTTGCACTTCTGCTTTTGAGAAGCACAAGCACGTCATGTCAAACAGGAGGTTTCAATCCAGCCAAGTATAATGCAATCGAGCAGAGATTTTCCCAGCCATCTGTCCGTAACCTCTTGTCATCATTCAACTTTATGGTTCACAAGCTACCGCTAGCCCTAATCAGCCCTGTGTGTGTGTGTGTGTGTGTGTGTGTGTGTGTGTGTGTGTGTGTGTGTGTCAGTGTGTTTTGTGTGTCATGAGGAGAAGATCAGTGTTCTGTTTGCCCAGGGGCTGTCATTGCATTGTGGGTATCAGTGGGGAATTTAGTAATGTTATGAACCGGCTGATTTGGGAAACCTCATCGGTAGCTCCACACCCTTTTAAAACCATTACTCCTGCAGGCAAACACGTGTGGAATTCCTTTTCTTGCTGAGCAGGGCTGAGGTCAGAGAGAGATCAGTTTCAAGGAAGAATCCCACTTCGGTCAGAGAGAAAAGTCCACATGAAAGACAGGTGCAGAAATGACCAGGCAAGATCATCTCTGGAGAGTCCCTCTATTGATTCATTACATGGGAGTGTGTTAGAGATGTTCAGCTTGGATACAATCTCTCTGTTGGTATACTTTGCACATTTATTAAGTCTGCTGAAAATATTAGCATAAATTTCCATGCTGGATCAGGCTGGTTTATGATGGTTTATTGGTGGTCTAGCTACAGTGCAGTCATGCAACTGCATGACCAAGGATGTCTTGCCTGTTGTTCCTTTCTGAAATTGACTTATTACACACTCCTTATCTTTTATTCTAATATTACATTAGATTACAATTTTTGGTCACACTTCATTATAAGGTCCAATTCTCGCAATTAACAAACCATTAACTATGTCTTTTGCCTCAATAAACTCCTAATTTGCTGCTCATTAATAGTTAGTAAGGTAGATGTTAAGTTTAAGATTAGGGATGTAGAATACGGCCATGCAGAATATGTGCTAAGTATTAATAAACAGACAATATGTTAATAATAGGCATGCTAATAAGCAACTAGTTAACAGTGAGAACTGGTCCCTATACTAAAGTGTTACCCAATATTTACTATTAATAGTAACAAAATAATGATCAATATATTTGTATATGTGTGTAAGTGTCATTTTGTTTATAATTTATAATATTTTATAATGTTCAGGAATGAATGTAATATTAATAATTTAATAATACAAATAATTAATTTTGTAATATTTATTTATTTATTTACGGACTTACTTAATTGAATTTAATTTATTGAAATATATTTATTTGATCCACCTCTGAACAGTTGATTGCAAACTCACATTCAGGAGACCAGTATCCAAAATATAAAAAAATGATATTATCATTCTCTTTTTTCTCATTCTTTTTATCTTAGTGCAACATGGGAAGGGAGCCGTTTCCTCTTCCACCAACTCCGGCTCCTGCGTGTATAGAGACTGAAAGTTACTATGAAGATCCACAACCCTATGATCCTATAAGCATCAACGGTACGTCTCAAATTGGGTCCAAAGTTGACCTAAATTCAAATTATCTTCTACTGTTTATTCTTTACTTTGACATTCATGTCAAGCTATTTTTTAACCTGGTTCTCCAAAGATTAGGTTAGTGATTTGTGATTTCTTATTTTCCTCAACATTGTCCTTCTCACTTTTGTCTTACGAGAGGGAACCTGTGGTCATTGAGTGCTCTGTCCCACTGTAGTCTACAGCTTTTCTGTGATACAGAGAAGCCTGCAGGCAGGGATCGCAGAAAACAGTGATGGTCTTTGTTCAGCAGTAACCGGTTTTCTGGCTCTGGACACACAGTGACGGAACATTGACCGTGAGCCCAGGAAATGGGGCCAACAGTGATGGGGCATTTGGCTGGGGTTGCAGAGTTCAGCCCAGCGAGGGGACAATCATTTACAATATTCTTCAGCAGATGACGTCTCTTCTTGGTCAAAGGATACAGAGGCATTAGCATGCAGCTGTGCGGTGTAATATCAACACACAAGGGATGTGCATGACCAAAATCTGATGTTTCGGCACTTGTTTCGGCAGCTGATATCAAGCCAAACCTCATGGTTTAGGATGAGTGAAGTGAATTTGTAGTTGGGTATGTTTTGACAGTGATGAAACCCTAAAATAATACAAGCAGTGATGCTGCTGGTTGCATAAAAACCACAAGACACAAATATTTAGTGCAGCCCAAAATATCAGTATTGAGTTTATGCAATACTAATGAACATTTCTCATGCATCAAACGCACTTATTTAGTCTTCCTGTTTCTTTCATGTGACATCTAAGCCACATAAGGTTTCACTATCTGTAGCTTCTCACCTGATCTTTTTTTCTCTTCCTCCCTTATTGCATTTCCCCTTTTATTGTCCTCCTGTGTTTCTGTAGATTTTGGGTGCTTTGCCATCATCACAGGGGTCAGGAAGCGCATAGAAGCTTCAAACAGTGTGGTCTATGCTGTGATCACTCAGGGTATCTATCTCTGTTTCTGTCAGTGTACATCAAGAGAGAAAAACTATCAAACAGCACTAGCTTTATAGGCTGCGGTGAAGTGTAGACTCTGAGAAAACCTCATTGTTTAATGCATCCAGGCTTAAGGCTGCTGACTTTGCATGTGCTTGCTTGCTTAAGAGCATGCCGGACATATTCATAATGTACTCTCTCTCAGTTCTCTGTGACCCATAGTTCTCAGTAATACCTTTATCTAGACTATCTAGACAAACCAGTTAAAAAACAATCACCCCCCCCCCCCCAATCATCATGTCCTAATTTACTAATCCTCATCTCGTTCCTTTTGTTTTCCATGGAAGAAACTCATACAGGACTGAAAAAACAACATTTCTGAGTCAACTATTCTTTTACTATTCTCTCACACAATGCTGAATTCAACAGAATTTGTAGGGAATTACTTGCTGTTTAGAATATATTACTTTCTTTTGTCCCAGACTCTCACCAGCCTCGCCTTCTTTGCTTATTGATTCATACATTTCTCACATTTCGCATTTACAGAAGATACAGAACCAGTGAGCAGTTCGTATGAGTCCTATGATGAGGAAGAAGTGACGAAGGGTAAGTCCACAGCGCAGCACCAGTGGCCGTCTCCTGAGGCATCCATCGAGCTAATGAAAGATGCACGAATCTGTGCCTTCCTCTGGAGGAAGAAGTGGCTCGGCCAGTGGGCCAAACAGCTGTGTGTCATTCGCGAACATCGTCTCTTGGTATGTGACATCATTGCTTATGTCAGTGACACCCATTTCCCACCCATAGCTGATCTATGATATGAATGTTCACAGAGATTCCAGAGTTAGCAATCTAGTGTTTACATGTGTTACTAATACTAGTAGTAATTATTTACTTAAATGTTTGCTTTTAACTTTAATATGTCCTTCAAACAGACAAAATTAGTCAACATAAAGAAAACAATGACCATATTTACTTTCTTACTGTAATGCACATTACTGGTCTACCTGTGCATGATTTATTGGTGCACATTATTATGAAGAATAAAAGTTTGTCTTTTTGTAATCTTTAATCAAAATGTAATAACTTGCACCACCCCTAAAATGACTTTATTTGGATGAAGTCACCAAGACCTCTTAAAGACTTTGAAAAAGCTCTTCCCTTCATCAACCTCTCATGGAACTTCTCATGATTCAATCAATTTTCAGTGAAAAAAAAAATCAAGTTCCACCCATAAAAATCCTTAAAAAATGTCACATTACAGAAAAAATGGGATGGAATCGTTTTGCATCTAACATTTACAATTATGCATTTGCCAGATGCTTTTATCCAAAAAGCACTGCACTGAAACTATACATTTTTATCAGTTAATGCAATTATTGTTCATCGATAGCATCATAATCTTCTATTTTTGCTACAAAAATGTTTCATGTTGACGTTTACTAGCACTAGTGGAATATCCACAATTTTAAGAACGTTCTCATGCTACTGTTTTCAGTGCTACAAAAGCTCAAAGGATCAGACTCCACTGCTGGATATCAGTCTGCTGGGCTGCAGCGTTGTCTACAAAGAGAAACAAACTAAGAGGAAAGAACACAAGCTAAAAATAACCCCACTGGGTGGAGAAGCCATCGTCCTGGGACTACAGAGCAAAGAGCAGGCTGAACAATGGCTAAAGGTGAGGGACAATAAGGGTCTGGCCCATATGGATGAATACGTAGTATTCTGTTTATGCAGACATAGTTTATAGTCTTTCATCTTTATCAGGTTATTCAAGAAATTAGTCCGAAGAATACTGCAGGATCTGCTGATGTAACTGACTCTCCAACACTCATCTGTACTAAGGTATGATAGATTGGGGTTTATTCCCTGATTGATTGATTTATGTATGAAACACTGTCCAATTTTGGGTGGATTTCTCATAAAATAGTCTCTGTATTATGTTAAGCTTAAAAGTTCTGCCCTTTCTGGCAGGGTGAGCAGAGCGAGAGATATTCAGTGGCATCTGAGAGTGGCAGCAGCACAGACAGTCATGCAGAGAACCTGGAGAACAAAGATGGTGAGAGTGGACTATTACAGCTATTCTTTTAGGTGTGACTACACTGGAAGTGACTTGAAGTTGTCTAAATCGGTAGAGTTAAAGATGCTTGACTGCAGTATCAATACAATTACAGTTAATAACTTTGTATACCACTTTATTTTCAACTGAATTACATTGATATTAGGATAAAAAATGCATAAAAATGATGTGATCAACTAAAGTTGTGACACCTCAACAGGCACTTCCATAGTAGAAAGCTTCATTGATTACAGTCTGTATTTTTAAAAGTAATTTATACTTTTATTTAGCAGAGATGCATAAAATTTTTCAAACGTGACATTGAAGACATTTTTAATGTTATAAAATATTTCTATATTAAATAAATGCTGTTCTTTTGAATTTTCTATTCATCAAATATTCCTTGTAAAAAAAAATGTATCACGATTTTCACAAAAATATTAAGCAGCACAACTCTTTTTAACTCTGATACCAAATCAGCATTTGAGAATGATTTCTGGGTGCTGAAAATTCAGCTTTGCCATCGCAGCAATAAATTACATTTTAAAATCTATTAAAATAGAAAACAGTTATTTTAAATTGTAATAATATTTCACAATATTACTGTACTAGTTGTATTACTGTAATTATGTACATACTATTTACCTTTCAATTGTCATTTAAACTTTAGTTAAGAAGAAATACGGCAAGTTTAGTAATCTTATGAACATTGGAAAAAAGAAGGTTTCCTCTTTGGAAAGTCCGGAGAAGACTGTGGATACGTCAGGTAACCAGCCATCAATATATTTAGTTGACAAGTTTTTAAACTCCCACACAACCTTCCATTTTTATCACTTTCTCTTTGTTCCAGGCTACCTTAATGTCCTGGTGAACACCCAGTGGAGAAGCAGGTGGTGCTCAGTGAGGGACAGGCAGCTGTGGATCTACAACGACAAAAGCAAGAGCAAAGTGTCCCAGCAGCCACTGTCTCTGGAGGGGTGCATCGTCCTGCCAGACCCCAGCCCTGAGCATCTGTACTCATTCCGCATCCAAACAGACGGAGAGGAGCTCGCAACCCTAGAAGTGAGTAGAGAGAGGTGAAGTTCATCACTAACTAGTCCCGCATAGCAAGACTTATGACTGTGCAGCGTATTCCACCCACTTGAATAGGAAGAGATTGTCTGATTGACCTGTAAAGCATTCAGCCACAGTTCATTTAGTTTCTACGTGTAGTTTAGAGATCTGAAAGAGATCTGTGGGAAATAATAAAGTCTATAATAGCATAGCAAAAACTCATCAAAATATAGAACCGCAGCCAAACACTGAAAACATGAGTGGAAATGTGTTTAGATTTTGTAAATTTATGTCCATCCAACAACAATACTTCACAGACAGGAAGCAAATACAAATACAGTTATATACAGCTTGTCATCTAGCTTGCTCACTCAAATAAAACTCTGAATATCTTCCAAAGTCTGTGGTGTATGATATCTGCATAAGACAATTGTTTGTTACAGTAAACCAGAAGACCAGAGGTCACTGATTAGTAATTCTTTACACTCTCATGATGAGCCACTGTTTTTCCCAGTCTCATTGTCTGATACCCTCATGTATCTTGGCATCAGTCCAGCAGCCTGAATGAGATTTCTCAGAACTCCCCTCTCGTCATTCAGTTCTGGTGTTTACAGCTTTGTAAGTTTCACAGCTAAAATGTATGTGCTAAACAAATAATGGACACCTCCAAATTATATACACTACTGTTCAAAAGTTTGGGGTTGATTAGATTTTGTATAGTCTGTGATGTCTTGGGCTCACCAAGCTGCATTTATTTGACCAAAAATATAGAAAAACACTAATATTGTGTTTTTTATTTTAATATTTTGTAAAATGTCATTTATTCCTGTGATGGTAAAGCTGAATTTTCAGCAGTCATTACTCCAGTCTTCAGCGTCACATGATCCTTTAGAAATCATTCTAATATGCTGATTTGGTGCATAAGAAACATTTCTTATTATTATCTATGTTGGAAACAGTTGTGCTGCTTAATGATTTTGCAGAGACCGTGATGCATATTTTCAGGGGTTTTTTTTTTTTTGATAAATAGATTTTCTTGAAATAGAATATTGATTTGAAATAGAAATATTTTGTAATAAGTCTTTTCTGTCACTTTTAAATAAATTAAATATTTACAGTATTAACTTCTTTCAAAAAATGTAGGGATCCCAAACTTTTGAATGCTAGTGTATTTGTATTTCTTTGTGTATCAATTTTTAATTACGGCTCAAACTTTTCCTGTCCTCTTGAGTTGTTTATCATCAGTTTTCAGTAAGTCACTTCTCAGTAAACAAAGACTGAGGGGACAAAATGGTAACTTCTCAAAATTACTTCATGGGATAGTGAGGATTCAATATAAACTTCAACATGAGTGCCATCTTCAGGCCAGAATGAAGTCAGTTTCAACTTTTTTTTGGCAGATAATTTCACCAGGCCTAGCTGCATATGAATATCTCATGGGCGTATAGATGATTAAATATCCTCCTCTTTCCTCTCAGGCTAAGTCCTCTGCTGATATGGGCCACTGGCTTGGGCTCATACTGTCACAGACAGGCACCAAAACAGACCCGGAAGATCTCACCTACGACTATGTGAACTCTGAGAGAATATCCAGTATCGTCAATGCTGCCAAGACGTCCATGTAGTAAGTTGTACATCAGTTGTTATTAAAAAAAAAAAAAAAAAAAGAATAGTTATGAACATTTTGTCATCATTTACTCACCCTCGTTTTGTCACAAACCAGCATGGGTTTCTTCCATGGTGTACAAAAGGAGAAAATTTAAACAGAAGCCTATGGGCTGAGACTGTAAACCTCCAAAACGAAAAAGCACCATAAATTTGCCATAGAGGTGGCCAATATGACTTGTGATCGTTTGCTTTTTTGAGATTTTGAGCCTGATTTGTTTGTATTTGTCAGTCTAATGCAGAGGAGGTACTCCGAGCCCAACACATACACAGACAGCCCTCCGTCAGACCCTCATACCTGTGATGACATATACGATGATGTGCCATCCACAGAGAACGAACAGGAGGTGGGTGAGACACCCTTGCCATGCTTTTGTCATAAATCTACACCACCCACTTTCATGCAGCTGTGTTTATTCTGAGTCAGAGACTCAGGATAGTGGAAGATTCACTAAGCAATCTGCCAAAAATAATACGAGTGACAGGAAGTCATTGCTGTGACAGTGTTGTTTTTTTGTAACCCTGCAGGCCATCCAACCTCAATAATGTTTCTCTGATACTGTTTCTCTCTCTGGCTGTAGGAGGTTCAAGAGGTTCAGAATGGCAGCGAGGAGGGAACAGCAAGCGGCGAGGAGAACGGGAAGGACAGAGTGTATCTGGATCTGATCCCGGTTCGCTCCTTCCTGCACACAAGCTCGGGCAGAGTGTCACCTCAGACGTCCAACACTTCACAGACAGAGCTCAGTCCCACATCTGCTCCCCAGGATGATCAGCTACACCCTAAAGAGGTTAACATTATAAAATGGAAAATGCCTGTTAATTGATCAAAATTTGAGCAATTTATTTATGTTTCATTGGTTTAAATTGGCTTTGTATTTTTTAATGGAAATCCTTTGCAACATATTAAAAATGTCTTCACTGTCACTTTTAATGCATTAAACTTAATGCATCCTTGCTGAATAATTTATTTGAAAAAAAAAAGCTTACCTGAGCCCAAATTTTTGAAAGATAGTGTATATACATGTTTGGCAGTATGTGCATTCCCTGGTAATTAAATCCATTACATTGGTGTTGTTAGTGCCAAAATACAGATATTTACTTATTAATAATGATATAAAATTATACGTACACTGCCGTTCAAAAGTTTGGGATCAGTAAGATTTTTAATGTTTTTGTTAAAGTCTCTTATGCTCAGCAAGGCTGTATTTATTTGACCAAAAATACAGAAAAAAACAGTAATATTGTGAAATATTATTGCAATTTCTAATATTGGTTTCCTATTTTAATATAATTTAAAGTATAATTTATTTCTGTGAAGCTGCGCTGAATTTTCATCAGCCATTACTCCAGTCTTCAATGTCACATGATCCTTCAGAAATCATTCTAATATGCTGATTTATTATCAGTGTTGAAACGATTCTTTGATGAATAAAAAGTTAAAAAGAACAGCATTTATTCAAAATAGAAATCTTTTCTAACAATATAAGTGTTTACTATCACTTTTTATCCATTTAACACATCCTTGCTGAATAAAAGTATTAATTTCTTTAAAAAAAAAAAAAAAAAAAAAGAAAAGAAAGAAAAAATTTATTGACCCCAAACTTTTGAATACTAGTGTATATTATAACACAAACTTTCTACTTTAAAGGTGCAGTAGGAGATCTCGGAAAATGCTAACTTTAGCCTGATAGCACTGAAAGCGAATGTCCCACCCTCCCTGCAATCGTCGTCCAAAGCCACACCCCCTGAACGCACATACGCTCACAGACCAGAATACCAGAGACAATATTACTACATCAGCGCTTCCCAATTCCAGTCCCCCCCCCCCCCAATTTCATGTATCTCTTATCACGTGCGACGTTTGTTCTAATCGACCATAAGTCATATAAGTGCCCTGCGAAGTGGACATCACCGGATATTCCGCCATGATTCCAGTTTGAACCGAGCGTATATGTTCCATACAAAGGGCATTAAAGTGTACGAGATGTAAATTTAAATAGTATTTATTTACAGAGGTATATTGTCACACAGTACTTCCCTAGTAAGTTTCGTCTATGTGTGAAAACGCTGCGCAGGTCAAATCCGTGAATGAATGTTCCGAAGTGAAGTAAACTTCAACGGATTTCCCCTGCTCAGAGAGTAAGGAGCAGTGAACTCTGTGTAGGGAGCATGTCAATGAGAACACAGTTCATGCACGTAGCTCACTTCTAACTAGCTGGTTATCTGAATTGGGTGTGTTAACTAAGCGAGACATGCAAAATATGCAGAGCGGGGAGGCGTGAGGACTGGAATTGGGAACCGCTGGGTTACATCATGTGTCATTCACCGGTGAGAAAACTCTATAGTACAGTTAGTAAAAGTACTACAATACCAGGAAGGAAGATCTGGTTGATGACGTTTGTCTGCCATTCTAGCTCTGTCTGCAAAGCGTACGTGAACGTACTGATGACGTATCCTGTCTGCGCGAACAGGGTGCGCAAAGGTATGCTAATACATATTTTGACAGGCAGGTAGAAAAGCCAATTAAAACGCTCGGGTCGAGCGTTTTGATTGGGTGAACATTTCTTGGTCCTACACCTTCCACAGAATATATAAATACAGATAAATACATTTAGACCACTTAACTTAATGATTGCTATAGGGATGTGAAGAGACTTTCAACTAGAACAAAAAATGTTTCTGAAGACAATCACCTATTGCACCTTAAATAAACACTATTCTTTTTAACTTTTTATTTATCAAAGAATCCTGAAAAATACTTTAATTACTTTAAAGTGCAATAATATTAAACAAAATTACAGCTTATTTCTGTATTTTTGATCAAATAGATACAGCCTTGGTGAGCATAAGAACTTCTTTAAAAACATAAAAAATCTTAACTGATCCCAAACTTTTGAACTGCAGTTTAAATATACAAATATTGTAATACAAATGTTCAAAACCTTCTTTTCAATTCTTTTCTAAAACAGAATGAAACATGTGAAACCTCATTACCGAGCAGCACAGAGCACCTCGACTCTCCACCTGTTGCTCCTAGAGTGGACACAGACCCCTCTCCAGCCCCCAGTCTGCACGTCCAGACTCAAAGAATCAGTTTCCTCAGTCAGGAAAGTCAAAAGAGGGTCTCTCCCACCTCACTGCCATCCCAATCCCAAACCCTACCCCAGACATCTGCACAGACGCCCCAGAGTCCGCCCACCTCCAGAGGAAGAGCCGCCAGCACAGATAGATTTCTCGATAAACTCAAGTTCTCTCCAGCAGGTGAGGGACGTCAACTGTAAATCAGACCTACAAAACTTTTATTTATTTACCCTGCTGTGCTTTTCCCAGCCATGCACTCAAGTGAACATACCTTCAGTATGTGAATGTAGGTCATGACTCAAAGCTCCTACACATTCCTCCTGTTTAGCAGGCCCAGGGTCGGTTGAGGTGAAATTAGGGAAGAACAGGACGGAAGCTGACGTGCGGCGTTACACCGACGAGAGAGACCGGCTGGAGCGAGAAAGGGAGGAGGTTAAAAACACTCTGGCCACACTGAGGAAAGACAGACGAGAGGTGAAAGAGGAGCTGAGCTCCTGCCAAGGTAGTGCAGCGCCACCTAATGGTCATGTTTGGAAATGCCCATGTGTTAAAGGGAAAGTTCACCCAAAAATGAAAATTCTGTCATTAATTACTCACCCTCATGTCGTTCCAAATCTGTAAGACCTTTGTTCATCTTCAGAACACAAATTAAGATATTTTTGATGAAATCCGAGAGCTCTCTGACCCTCCCATAGACAGCAAGACGATCTAGGCACAGAAAGGTAATTTGTGTTTTGAAGATGAACGAAGGTCTTACGGGTTTGGGACGACATGAGTGTGAGTAGTTAATGACAGAATTTTCATTTTTGGGTGAACTATCTATTTAAAAGCGGTTGTTTTGATCATAATTATAATAATAATTGCATTTTTTTATATATTACTTGTTAGTTGTGATATACTATAACACCACAATGTCACACATGTAAAATACTAATAAATGCTTTTGATTATGGCTCATATAGACCCCACTCAGCAGGCCTCTCTGGAGGCTCGTCTGAAGCAGATGGAGGAGACGTGCCGTGAGGCAGAACATCGGCGAGTGGAGGTGGAGCTTAGCCTGATGGAGGTGAAGGAAAATTTGAGAAAAGTGGAAGCTGGACCCTTTACATTGGGCACCACAGTAGATAGCAGTCTACTGGAAACTCCAACGGTTAGTATAACAACCGGATTCATTTTTCTCCATGAAAAACAGCAAATCAGCATTTTAAAATACATACTGTAAAAATAGAAAAAAGTTATTTTGAATTGTAATATTTCACGTTACTGTTTTTGTGTTTTTGATCAAATAAATGCAGCACTGGTGAGCATAAGACACTTATTTCAAAGCATTAAAAAATCTTTCTGACTCCAACTTTTGAACGGTAGTGTATAACCTGTGGTAAAACCACGTGAGCTGCTAATGTGACATAAGCATACTAGGTGGTACTATTCAGGATAATTAAAGGGAAAGTTCACCCAAAAATGAAAATTCTGTCATTAATTACTCACCCTCATGTTGTTCCAAACCCACAAGACCTTTGTTCATCTTCAGAACACAAATTAAGATATTAGAAATTGTTGAATAAAGTCGTTATTTTTGTTTTCTTTGTGCACAAAAAGTGTTCTCGTAGCTTTATAAAATTAAAGTTGAACCACTGATGCCACATTGACTATTTTAACGATGTCCTTACTACATTTCTGGGCCTTGAATATGGTAGTTGCGTTGTTGTCTATGCAGGGTCAGAAAGCTCTTGGATTTCATCAAAAATATCTTAATTTGTGTTCCAAAGATGAACAAAGGTCTTTGGAACGATATGAGGGTAAGCAACTAATGACAGAATTTTCATTTTGGGGTGAACTATCCCTTTAAGAACTAAATTCCACTGTGTTTTCTATTTGAGTGACATTTATATTGTTGTGTATTCTAGACCAAGATGGCACCTGTATCCAGCCCTGCTCCTAATACACCCACCAGCAACACGAACAATGGAGATTCACCTGTCAACTCTGCCACAGCGCTGAAGAACAGACCCCTGTCCATCATGGCATCCAGCAAAGGAAATGTTCTGCAGAAGGCCAAGGTCAGAGTCCACTTGTGCATCCATAATCGTAATACAGAGCTTAGGTTGTTGATAATTTTATATTTATGATTTATAGAAATACATTTCTCAATCGAAGCAGTTGTACACATAAAAGTACTAATTAGCATGTTTTTTGGACATGTACATAGTAATTCCCTAGCATTCTTTGAAGTACATTAAAGTACCATGTGAATACCTGTATATACACTACCATTAAAAGGTTTGGGGTTGGTGACATTTTTAAATGTCTTTGACAGAAGTCTCTTATTCTCACCAAGGTTGCATTTATTTAGTCAAAAATACAGTAAAAACAGTAATATTGTGAAATATTACTAGAAAATAATTTATAACTATCTTTTCTTACTATAAAATATATTTTGATAGTTTTCTACTTAAAGGGATAGTTCACCCAAAAATGAAAATTCTCTCATTAGTTGCTTACCCTCATGTCGTTCCAAACCTGTAAAACCTTTGTTCCTCTTTGGAACACAAATTAAGATATTTTTGATGAAATCCAATAGCTTTCTGACACTGCATAGACAGCAACGCAGTTTAAATGTTCTCAGGCCCTGAAACATAGCAAGGACATGGGTAAAATAGTCCATGTGACATTAGTGGTTCAACTGTAATTTTACAAAGCTACGAGAATGCTTTTTGTGTGCAAAAAAAAAACAAAATTGGCAAAGTTGAATTTTCAGCAGCCATTTTTTTCATTATTCTTTGAAAGGAAAGTTCAAAAGAACAACATTTGTTTGCAATAGATTTTTTTTTTGTAACAAAGCTAATGTCTTTAATGTCACTTTTGATCAATTTAATGCATTCTTGCTGAATAAAAGTATTAATTTATTTTAAAAAAAAGCTTACCCAAACATTTGGACTGTAGTGTATATATAATAATTGTATATGAATATGGTTATCCAAGTTACAATTCTATTACTATTTGAAACCATTACAAGTGTATTCAGTCATATATATATATATATATATATAAAAAATTTTTTACAATATTTTCCTGTGTTATTGTCTGAGCTGATGTCATTCTCTCTCTGCAGGAATGGGAGAAAAAATCCACAACCTAGTGGAAGGGAGCAGAGAGTGCAAATGGACTTTTAGCCAAAGCTCAAAGGACTGCTAAGGCAAACGCTTCAG
>JAFVLL020000950.1:25000-33862 GCA_021397915.2 Tor tambroides | reverse complement strand
TGTCGATAATGAAAAAGATGCATTAGGATCAGCATTCATAGACATTCTGAACTCTATTGGGGTTAGACAACACGTTTCAGGATCTACTCATTGTCGAAATCATACTCTAGATTTAATACTGTCACATGGAATTGATGTTAGTGGTGTTGAAATTCTGCATATTCTATATTTATTTAATATTGTGAAAATTATTCATAATTAATGTTTTTTCACTCAAAAAATGAGGTACCTACTCTCAGATAAATGAGGCCTACGATTAATCAGATGCAAACAGAAACACAAAACCAGTCCTAAATGAAAGAAAACAAGTTGACGGAAAGATTGAATCCAATATTTGGTGATAACATAGCATAATGAGAGATCTATAAGCAGTTTTTTGCATTGTGTTAAAGTAATACTGCGGTTATGAAAACTCTTTAAAATCACAAATATAAGTCTGGGAATGATGTAGGGATGAAAACGTGAGACAAATGAAAACTCTCTTCTGTTTGAGCTTCTTCGTCGTCGTTTAGATTCCAGCTCTTGAAGTTCACGAGGTGCATCATGGGATGCTTTTCACACGAGGCCTTTACCTTTGCTTCAACTAAAACATTTTTTGACATGAGAAAGAAGCGTCTAAATGTTTGCCTTGCAGTGCATGTAGGATATATGTCCTGTGTAAGATCTCGTTTATCTATCGTCTCTGTGGCCAGGAGGTCTTTTAATAGAACAGACCGACAGCTGCACACACACACACACACACACACTCCAGTGCTGTTATAAATACTGAGGTGTGTGTGTGTGTATGTTCAGTTCCAGAGATGGCCGACAGAAAGAGCAGCAGCAGCGGAGGGGTCAGCTCTCGTCTGACCGTCAGGAGGAAAGAGAAAGCAGAAAATGAGGCCAAGAAAGAGGAGAAAACCCCTAAAGAAGGAGAGCAAGCCGAGATGAACGGGACAAGCGTGCCGGCGGAGAACGGCGAGGCCGCGGCCAGTAACGGAGCCACAGCGAACGGAGACAACGCAGAGAAACCGGAGCCCATGGAGCTGCCGCCGTTTGAGATCATCACCGGGTGAGTCTGAAAAAATCCTTAGAAATCAACTTCTAGAAGCTAAAGCGGAACCTTCTCATCATTTACAGTGCTTTCCAAACCTGTGCGGTTTTCCTTCTTCTGCGGAGCACAAGAGATCTTCTGAAAAACATCATAAAAGTACCATAAAAGCAGTCAATATCACTTGAGCATCATAAATCATAAAACAGCTTTGTTTGAGGAACAGACCCAACTCATAAGTTATGCTTTTGCACACAAACATGCTGAATCACAATCAGTCATGTGACACACAAGAATCAATGGTGCTTGGGATCAATGACGACTTCTAGTGGAATATATTAATTATTAAATTATTAACAGTGTTTAAAGTAAATGTTGTTCATTGGCATCAGTGGTTGCATGAAGGACCTTTAACATCCATTGAACCTTTCCATTGGACAAGTTTTTTAATGTTAAGAAAAAACGTGGTTCTTTTAAGAACTGTTCAGGTTCTTTGGGGAACCAAAAATGGTTTGGTTACACTTTATTTTAAGGTGACCTTGTTACAGTGCAATTATACATTTACGTGCCGAGTAATATTAACTACATGTACTTACTATATGGTTATGGTTAGAATGTCATTATGCATAATTAATTATTATAATAGTAAGTACATGTAACGTGTAACAAGGACACCTTAAAATAAAGTGTTCTTCTATGAGATTATTTATAGAGTGAGTGTTTCGACGTGAACAATCTCCTAAACGTTCCACGGAGAGAGAAAGTCAGACGGGTTTGTAATGATACGAGGGTGTGTAAATGATGACGGATGTTTCATTTTCAAGGAAATTAAGCCTGATAATCATCTTCTGGAGAAATGCAGACTTCTGAAAGTGTGTTTTCACAGTGATTCCATTGAAGAACCTTTAAATGAACCATTTTCTTTAGCATTTTAGCTCCTTTTTCCACTATTAAGAACCTTTTGTGCAATGGTTCCCATGGAACCACCTTTATTTTTAAGAGCGTAAAGTGTGTTTCTCCATGGGTGTATCTGTGAATCTATTGGGGAATGTGTGAACGTTCAGGCTGGACCCAGATAAATCCAACCCAACCCCCACCAAGGTCAGTCCTGACAGGCCGTGATGTGTCTCGCTGTGTGTCGGTTAAGGAAACACGCTCTTAAAAATAACATCAGAACATCCATATGCTGCTTTAAAGAACCTGAAACATCAAGAACGGTGTTAGTGTCCAGAAGAACCAACTTGAGAACACTGTAAAAAAAAATCCGTAAAAATTACGGTAAAAAAAAACGGCAGCTGTGGTTGCCAGAATTTTACCGTAAAAAATACGGTAGCAGAGTTTTATGGTTTTAACTTAAATTTACTTTAAATACTGAATTGGTATAATGTTAATATACCAATCTATTGAAGTAGAAAGTCACATGATGAACCAAAGCCCATCACAAGCAGCTTTTAAATACTAACATATATATATACTGTAGAACGTGCACAGTGTCATTCACACAAACACTAAACACTATCATGGTAACACACATGAAAATGAAATAATGCAATAAACTTTAACAACATTAGATGTAACATTCAATCCTAATGTACAAAACCAATTTTTTTAAAAACTAAGAAGAAACAGTTATTTCAACAAAAAAACATCAAATTTGAAATGTAAGGCAGGGAATTCTGGGAATGTCAGTTTACGGTTATACACTGTAAATTTTACGTTCTTTTTCAATTCCGAAAACGGTATACTACCGTAAAATTACATGCAATGTCCAGTACAGTTTTTCACCATATATATATATAGTAGGAGAACTTACCGTTAACCAATTAACAGGTTTTTACTGTAGCATTTTTACAGTCTTTTACCGTTAAATTCACGGTCATTTTTTACAGTGAACTCTAAACGGTCAGAAATGGTTCTTGAGAAGAAGACGATTCTTGACTGAACCTAAAGTACCTTTTTGAGGAAGTCAGTCAGATTGGAGCTGGAATTACATCTCATTTAGGTGTCAGTTTCCTCTTCTCCTAAAACTCCCAAACAGAAATAAAACAACCCAGTCGTCATCCAGTAAGAGTCTAGAGCTATGAAATGAAAGAGGAGCAGCTCAGATCATCTGATGAGAAATGTTTGAGTTCTTACTTATGATTGGTATCTTGGAAATATTGTTGAGTGTAGGGGGTTTAATTTCTTTATTGCCATTTCCGACTGGCGTTTATGAATCCAAACGTTCTTGATAAGCCATCGCCGATGAGTTTGATACTGTCAACACATTAAAGCTGTGAATTGTTGTGGATCATCTGGTAGCAGGTGCATGGTACAGTTGTATCAGGTTCATCTGGCAGCAAATGCACACAATGCTTCCAAACCGTGGGTTCTGTATATGGGTCAGAGACCAAGAATAAAGTTCTGCCCCCGCCGAGGGTATTTATAACCCTAACAGCTCTTCCATCTGTCAGCCGGTGAAGGAGCTGTTAAAAACAACCACAGAAACCCCCTCAGAGGCCAAAGACTAGGGCTGGGTATTGAGACAAATTCCACGATTCAATTAGTTTGTGATTCGATTCAATTTGATTCAATATATTTATTCATTTGGTTATATAGATAATCAGGTGCATGTCAATCTTTCTCAACTAATGCTGTTTAACTAAACAGTTAAGCCTGTTGGTTGGTACATTACTATATTAAACTGATTCATAAACAAACATTTAAATTGCACTTAAGGCAGTTTTTATAATAAAAATGTTTTATATGTTAAAAATGTATTATAACAAGTTTTTAATGTTATAATTATGTTTTTAATCCAGTTTGTTGTTGAAACATAAACATTTAAACAGTGGATGTTATAACTTCTCTTCATAACGAATTTATTAAAACATACATTAAATATTAAAAAACAGATTGTGGCTAATATATGTATATATTGCATATATTTATCAAAATGCTCCTCTCTAGAGTTATTTTTCTAGCTGACTATCGAGTTTTTGGACACTGAATTTACTTTCTGAGGTAAATGTGATATTACGTGACATCGTTTACAAGCTGTTTATTTCTGCGGTTGACATGATTCATTTCGGTACCTTCTAATGTTCATTCGTGTTTATTTCGTCCTGTAACTGGTATTAAAATGGTAGCGATTATTGTTTACTCGCGCTGCCGCTTGAACTAACGCACCACAGCGGCATTTGTTTCGTAATTAAAGTGACAGAATGTGAACGTTAAGACTTTGTTTCTTACCAAACGTAACAAAGCAAAAGGATTATTGCAATTTATTGTGTGGGTGGCATGCTACAAATAATCTTACATTAAGTTTTGTTCACTTATCAACTGGGTCATTCATGTCACGTCACATGACAAACGAAAGAAAGACTAGGCAGGGAATCATTTATGTTCCTTATAAACTGTCTATGGCTGCATTATAATGATTCCTAATTTGTAATATGGTCAGTATTGTATAGATGGACATGTTCAAAGAATTTGGCTGTCTAAAATACAATATTTAAAGGCACATAAATGAACGAAAAGACCTTAATAGTTCGTTCAATAGATTAGCTAATTTTGATGAATAAAACTGAAGGAGAAGGTCAGCCAACAAGTCTGTCCAGACAAACCCCCCCCCCCCCCAATAAAATAGCCAAATTTTTCCACCTGGCCTGCTCAGCGGGCTAACAGCGCTCGTCAATGTCAAAATAACTGAGACGGCCAATCAAATCAAAGTAGGCGGGCTTTACGGTTCACAGAAGCAGTGCGTGAATTTCAACATAAATCATCAATTTAACGTTGAAAGAGAGCGAGGTAAGATGAAAGCTGCAAATCATTTAAAATTAGTCAACTGTTTTACGACAGAAATAACCGACAGCTATATCCAGTGATGCAAACTACTCAACTTTTTTCCTCAAATACGGCTATTTTGAGAGCGAGTGAGAGAGAGAGAGAGAGAGAGAGAGACTAAAGTTGGATGTGTGAATTAGTCTGTGCATCTCTGCAAATAATGAAGCTATGAGTTTTACTTCAAAATCAGCGATTTTACCGTTGCTGACAAATACAATGTGGCAATACGGGATTCAGTATTGCTATTTTATTAATAAAAGTCGGACATGGACCACAAAACCAGTCATAAGGGTCAATTTTTGGAAATTGAGATTTATACATCATCTGAAATTTGAATAAATGATCTTTCCATTGATGTATGGTTTGTTAGGATAGGACAATATTTGAAAATCTGGAATCTGAGGGTGCAAAAAAATCTAAATATTGAGAAAATCACCTTTAAAGTTGTTCAAATGAAGTTCTTAGCAATGCATATTACTAATCAAATATTAAGTTTTAATATATTTACGGTAGGAAATTTACAAAATATTTTCATGGACCATGATCTTTCCTTAATATCCTAATGATTTTTGACATAAAAGAAAAATCAATAATTTTGACCCATGCAATGTATTGTTGACTATATGTTGCTACATATATACTACATATATATACAAATATACCCGTGCTACTTATGACTGCTTTTGTGCTCCAGGGTCATATACATACATATATATATATATATATATATATATATATATATATATATATATGTATATTCAAGACATGGTTACAGCTTTGATATCAGGTTAATCAAAATTGAGAGATCAATAGTTTTAACCCAGTCGTACCCCAGACTCTGGACTGCTGGGAAATATTACAGGTAGAGCTGCTTCTAAATACTTTTATGCGTTTTCAAGAGTGAAAATACCTTGTAATGTGAGGAGGCTCCAGTAGAGGGCACCATGCAAGTCTTGAATTCACCTCCTCATGTTTCCACAGAGATCGCATGGACCCATTTTTCTACAAGTTCCAGTTCAAGAATGTGGAGTACTCCTCCGGCCGGAACAAAACCTTCTTGTGTTACCTGGTGGACCAGGGGCCCGGAGCCAGCGGGCTCCTCAGGGGCGTCATCGAAGACGAGCATGCGAGCGGCCACGCCGAGGAGGCCTTCTTCCAGCAGATCCTACCCGACTACGACCCCGCCGTCAAATACACCATCACCTGGTACATGTCGTCCAGCCCGTGTGCCGCCTGCGCCGCGAAGCTGGCCGAGATCCTGAAGGCCAGGAAGAGCATGCGTCTGTCCATCTTCTCCGCGCGGCTCTTCGAGTGGGAGGAGCCTGAGATCCAGGCGGGGCTAAAGGCGCTGGCGGCCGCCGGCTGCAAATTGCGCATGATGAAGCCGCTGGATTTCACCTACACCTGGGACACGTTCGTGGAGAACGACGAGCAGACGTTCACGCTGTGGGAGGACTGCCAGGAGAACTACGAGTACTACCAAGACAAACTGGCCGACATCCTGCAGTGATGTAAGAAACCATCTTTAACGGGCACTTACACAAACATATGCAGCACACACAAATATTGACATTGAAACAGAAATATTATAGTTCACTAATCCTAAAACAATTTTTTTAAATTCTGTTACTTAAAGGGTTAGTTCACCCAAAAATGAAAATGCTGTCATTAATTACTCACCCTCATCTCGCTCCAAACCCGTAAGACCTTCGTTCATCTCCAGAACACAAATTAAGGTATTTCTGATGAAATCCGAGAGCTCTCTGACCCTCCATAGACAGCAAGGGTCCTAACATGATCAAGGCTCAGAAACATAGTAACGACATCGGTAAAATAATCCATGTGACATCAATGTAATTTTACGAAGCTACGAGAATACTTTTTGTGCGCAAAGAAAACAAAAATAACGACTATATTCAACAATTTGTCTCCTCTGTGTTATTTTGGAGAGTATCTACTGAATCTAAACAAAGTATGCTGTTCTGTGTCAGCAGCACCGTACGCGGATACGCTGTTTACTTTGTTTACGCTTTGATCTGAAGGTAAAAAAAGTATCCGCGTACATACGTTGAATACATTGTTTACGTTTGTGATACTCTCCAAAATGGCGCTATAGGGTGACGCAGAGGAGAAGAATTGTTGAATAAAGTCGTTATTTTTGTTTTCTTTGCACACAAAAAGTATTCTCGTAACTTCGTAAAATTACATTGATGTCACATGGATTATCTGAATGATCTCCTTGCTACGTTTCTGTGTCTTGATCGTGGTAATATCCTTGCTGTCTATGGAGGGTCAGAGATACAATTTTAAAAATTTATTTCAACTAGTTTCCAGAGCAACATTTCTCATTTTTATTTATTTTTAACTAAAGTTTTAACTAAACAAAAAAAAACTAATAAAACACAACAAAATTACTAAAACTGTAACTAAAATGAAATCGAAAATGGAAACTCAAAACATTAATAAAACTATGGTAGTATTTCAATTATACTAAAATAATACTGCATGCATGAATACTTAATTTATCGGTAATTAATAAAAATATACTTACTTGGCTCAGTCTGCAATTTTCCCAACAAACACACAACATTCCCCTAACGTTCCCATATGGTTCCCATTTGGTTATTTTTTGGGGAACCAAATAAGAACATTCCAGGAACCAAAAATTGTTAGCTGGGTTGCAACTAGTTTTTGAAAAACTAGTTGCAATGCATTCTGGGAATGTCTTGTTTTGTTAGGGAAACGTTACCATAATTTTGCTGGATAGTAGAGGGTAGCTGCGTTCAGAATAGCATGTTACTATACTACTATTTGTGCAAATGTCAGGAGCTCTGAAACGATCTAGGCAACGATCTGTTTGTGTGTCTGTCTCAGAATATCTCATATCATTTGATGACTCAGGTCTCCTCTCACTTAAGCTTCTGGGTCAAGATGTTCAGAGGGGATGTCTGAGTATTCAAACCTATTTTTGTCAATTAATGCGACTGTTTTTGATCTTTTGCAGGATAAAGAAGCGATAGCCGATTTGTCCAAAAGTGAAGAGAATGTGTGTGTTTGTGTGAACGAGAGAGAAATGCGTGCCAAAAACACTGTTTTTATGTTTAAATATGTTGTGTTTAATACTAGAATATTGACAGATTCATTTAGTGCTTTCGTGTTTTCTGTATTTCTGTGAAGTAAAGAGGATTTATACTTAGGTGTGACACGTTTCATATTTCATACAGTTTTATATTCTGAACTTCAGCTTCACTTTATTTATCATTTTATATTCACGCTGGTCAAGAGTACTTCATACTGAGCACTGTGAAATATGATTTTGAATTAAACTGAAAATAATGTTGCAGCTGTATATGAAATAGTTGGAAATATTGGGCAAGCAATAAATAAATGAAAATATTACACGGGGAACTACTTTCACTATTAGTTTTAAACTAATAAAACTGTATTGTTTTGGTGTGCGGTGCTTTGTTTTATGTGTTACAAACACAAAAATGATTTCACCAAATTTCATCCGAAATGAGACAGCGGTTTAATTAAAAGCATCTTTAATCACACACACATATAATAAATCAAAAATACGATCTGTTTATAGTCGTCCATATAAATAAATATAATAGCAAGAATGATATAACCCCTCCAAGCATATATACCAAGACATCTGATAAATAAATCCACACCAGGAATTCTTACACACAAAAAAGTACCATAGTATTAACTATGTTTTTGCACATGTGTAAGTAAATACAGTCATAAAGTACTTTATGAAAACCATATGTGATACTATGTGGTGTATTTCAAAGTACCATGGTGTCTAGCACACTAAACCGATTTTATATGTCTTAAATATTAATTTTTAAAGACTTACAGGTAGATTTACACAGCACGGGAATGCAGGTGAGCAGTTCTGCGTCTGCGCAGATGGAGAAATGTGCCGCGCCAAAACAACATCGCTTACGTTATAATCAATTCATCTATCTTTACAAAACTAGCGTGTTTCATCTATAATA
>JAFVLL020000950.1:0-20000 GCA_021397915.2 Tor tambroides | reverse complement strand
CCATAGTTTAACCATGGTATTTGTTATACAAGTGGTAATCAATACGCCAAAAAACCATGGTTACTACACTTTTGCTACAATAAAACCATGGTTAATTTTCGTAAGGGAACACAACACTCGTGCCAAATTTACACTGCAAAGAAGTGCTTTTGAAGTGGCATTAGATGTTTTTACACTGTTTAATGCTGCTCAGAAATTGCAATTACAACTGAATACTTTAATACAAGGGGCTGAGGTGGGCATAATTCAGTCTGGCTTTTATGCAGAATTGCATCTTTATGCTGAATTCTGAGTCAAAATTGAACAGGCTTAACTTGGCTGTGTAAAGACGCCTTAAAAGCGACTCTAAAAGGTCTGATCTACCAATGCATTGGCAATGCAAATAAACAGTAATTGGTTACGGCAAGACAACATTCAACATTGAGAGAGATAGATGGGTTTAAAGAGGGAAAAGAGAGGGGGATGGAGACCGAAAGCAGCCACACCTCCATTAAGAGCATTAACCTAGAGATAGTCACCCTTGTTATTGAAATTAGTTGGAGACTGATATGCTGACTAGAGAAGAAATGGTTTATGGTCAACACGTGATTGTATTGCCCATTTTTTAAATTTAATTGCCCGTTTAATTAATGTTTACGTGTGTAGTGTCACTGGTTCTTGTTATATATGACTCCTTTTGTGCTACAGGGTCACAAGTAGCACAGGTATATTTGTAGCAATAGCCAACAATACATTGTATGGGTCAAAATTATACATTTTTCTTTTATGCCAAAAATCATTAGGATATTAAGTAAAGATTTTGTAACGTAAATATATAAAAACTTAATTTTTGATTAGTAATATGCATTGCTAAGAACTTCATTTGAACAACTTTAAAGGAGATTTTCTCAATATTTAGATTTTTTTGCACCCTCAGATTCCAGATTTTCAAATAGTTGTGTATCAGCCAAATATTGTCCTATCCTAACAAACCATACATCAATGGAAAGATTATTTATCAGCTTTCAGATTATCTCAATTTCACAAAATTGACCCTTTTGGCTGGTTTTGTGGTCCATTTGCTGAAAGGAGGTTGATATGAATTCTCTTGTTTTAACAGATTGAGCCATGCATCGCGACTGCCCTCTAGACTGTAAGGTGTACGTTGGGAATCTGGGAAACAATGGGAACAAATCCGAACTGGAGAGGGCGTTTGGCTACTACGGACCCCTGAGGAGCGTGTGGGTGGCCAGGAACCCTCCCGGTTTTGCGTTCGTTGAGTTTGAGGATCCTCGCGATGCCACAGACGCCGTCAGAGAGCTGGACGGACGGTGAGTATGGATTATAACGCTAATTATCAGCGATTACTTGATGGCTTCTGATTTAACCGATGCCTTGTCGTCACGCAGGACCCTCTGCGGTTGCCGAGTGAGGGTGGAGCTGTCCAATGGCGAGAAGCGCTCTCGTAACCGGGGTCCGCCTCCGTCCTGGAACCGCCGCCCACGCGATGACTACCGCAGGCGCAGCCCGGCCCCCAGGCGCAGGTAAACCGGTTTTCCCGCTCACCTGTCTCTCTGTAGGTTGTGTTCCAGAGGAAACTAATCCGATTCTGCCCTTCCTGCCAGTCCTGGAGGCTCTGCCGGTGCCGGGTGTCCCGGTTCTGACGAGCGTCTGCCGGAGATCTTTTGCTCCTCCATCTTCATTGTCATTGATAACCATTAAACTATGATTGACTGGGCTTCTCAAATTCTGATATTTTGTTACAATGCAAATCCATAAGTAATTATTGGGTTAATTCCATGACAAAATACCCGGGTTAGGTTTCACTCCAAAATTAAACGCTTTTGGCTTGTTTTTTGCATTGTGATTTGGCACGCAAAATCTCATCGCTGTAACAGTTATCCAACAAATTTAATTTTACGTTTTAGTGAATTTGTGTTTTTCGTACATTGTTTTTTTTTCCCCCTAAAAATTGTGCGTTCATCATCGCCAGCTTGTAAAATAGTTGCGTTTGGGTTTGAGATTGGGTTGAATTATCTTGTGCAAATGCTGATTAGCCAGTTAATAAACATATTGCAAATAAATTTAACATAATGTGTTGTGAAAGATCATTTACTCTATGACGGTAATGAGAATTACAGCGGTGATTGATGAGGTAACGTTATATAAAAATGTGATTAGCTGTCCCTAAGTCTCAGTGCAGAAAACCTTCAATGTCTTCAAAATAGGCTTTGTTTCTCTTGATTTTGGATTGAAACTTGACCCGAACGTTAATTTTGCTAATTTGCGAATTGGACATCAAAGCCCAGTCACTAGATTTCAGTAATCTGCTCGGCTCTAGTAATGGTTGGAATATGCAATCATTTGTTGACTTAACTTTACATGAAGGTTGTTTTTATTTTCTTATCTATATTAATAAGAATGAACCCCGTTGCAGAGTCACCACCATGCCTCTCCTCACCACCCTCTGAGTCAGTCTACTAGTCTTCTTTCAGCATCATGTGACCAGCGTGCCCCAATCAGCTGGCTGGGTTGGTGTCACATGACCCAGGCGTTGCCAGTCATCAGGTCGCACCAGCCCATTGGTTCCTGAGCATGCCGTTGTCAGCTCCTCCTCCTCCAACCTTAACACCCAATCGGCAGCGGCCACTTCACATTCCTGACCAATCAGCGTTTTACGCTCCCCAATGTCTACACTACAAACCACCAGCAACAGCCTTCGGCTAACCAATAAAAGCAGGAAAAATCCACTACATCCAGCCCCCATCCGCAAGCCAGCTAATCAGCTCGCTGCATCTGGCCTGCACTTTCCCGCCAATTCTGCTCCCCGGCCGCCAGCCGTCCTCCCCTTCGCCTTTTCTAGCTTGTTGAAAACCAAAAAGACTAGTAAGTTTTTCCTGCTTCATACAGTTTAATGCTGAATACAGATATAAGATGAGGAGAAATCTCCTGTTGAGTTGAAACAAACAGGGTTGGTATGAGATCTGGACAGACGTTGTTAAGCTTAGGCAAGCAGACTGATGGGGAGCCCAAACGGAGGTTCAGGTTACAGAAGAAGCGTGGGCTTTGAGAGCTGCTCTTGCTTTCTTTCACTGTCTTCATTCTGTGGGGTTGTTTGCAGTGCGTTTCTGTTGAGGTTTCTCCTGCTAGTGCACTACTTTTGTAGCTCTCTGTACTCGAGCGTAACGCTCTTAGCGAGGGAGGGAGGCTCTCCGAAGCCTCATGTGTTGCGAGGTCTCCACTCCACCCCTGTATCAGGGCGGTGACGAGTGTGTTTGACCGTTAGCAGGCTGGAGTTGCAGGGCTGTTGAGGTGCGTCCGTGTGTCGATTGTGCGCTCACTCGCTTTGCCTCTTCTCTTCTTCAGATCGCCCAGGAGGAGGAGCCTGAGTCGTAGTCGCAGCCGGTAAGAGTCCGTCTGTTCTCGCAGCTTTCCCGCGTGGTTTTGTGAGCGCTTTCTCAATGTTTTGTTCTGGATTCTGTCTAGATCTCTTTCCAGAGAGCGCCGGAGGGAGAGATCGCTGTCTCGCGACAGGAACCACAGGCTCTCACGATCTTTCTCCCGATCAAGGAGGTAAGAGTCTCTGCTAATTTTTTCCGATGAAACCTGTTATGGCATTTAGGCAAATGTTCTTTTTACCTCTGTACGATGGATAAAGACTAATAAATGGTGTTTATAAGCATTAACAGGGGTAACCGCTGTATTTTTGCGCTCCACAAGTGCCACTTACTGTCAGTTAATTAGTATTTTCATTCAACCCATCTACCATTTTTATTCAGACCAATTATGTATGTAACATAATCATTAGTCGCATTTGCATGAAATAAAGCTAGAATTGCGAGATATAAATGTGCAATTGTTTTTTTTCTCACAATTGCAAGTTTGTATTTACTTTTTGATTAACTTAAAATAGTTTTATATCTCGCAATTGACTTTCTCGCAATTGCTAGTTTGCATCTTGCAATTCTGACTTATCAGAATTGTGAGGAACTCACAATTGTGAGTTTTATATCTCGTGATTATTTTTTCCTTGTGATTTCGAGTTTAAATCTCACAATTCTGACTTTTTTTTTCTCGCAATTGCAAGTCCGACTTTTTGTGAGTTTTTCGCACACTTCTGAGAGAATTATTTCAAATCTTTTTATTCAGTGGCACAAATCGACTTCCGTAGAAATTAGAGATTTATCATTGTGTAAAATTGTCAATTATTTAAACTGTAAAGTTATTTAAATTGTAGTTTTTACTTTTATTTTACACTTAAGAATGTTACCATAGAGATTGATGTTGTTCCAGAAGAACGTTGCTACCTAAACTTTGTATCAGATTTTACACTACTACTTCAACTTCTGATTTAAAGCAAGTTTTGGAAGAAATGTTTTGACGTCGGACATGCTTGATCATCTCGTTTACAGTCGTTCCAGATCGACTGACCGGAAATGAACTTCGGCGCTGAGAAGAACGTGGTGACGGAAACCTCGGCACAGATCAAACATGTTGAAAAACTTTGAAAAGACTTTGAGTCCCCCACATTTTTTTTTTTTTTTTTTTTCCATTAACGTTATTTTAGCGGTTCTGTTTTCTTCTGTAGCTGCGGTTGTGCGTGTTTGCAGTTTTAATGCGACGGCATTCCATCTCACACTTTTAAGACTTTCTATTTGTTTTTTGGCGGTGAATGTGATTGGTCCTGCTGTGCTGAGCTCGACCGTGTTTGTGTTTTTGAGGGGGGAGATGTAACGGCACTATGACGGCAGCAGGGGGTGGAATGGAGAACAGCTTTCATTTGTTTTTGTTTTTTCTTCCTTGTAGTGTTTGTACTGTTTATAATGTTGATCTGAATTAAAACCCATTACAAAAATGCTTTGGTCTCTACGAATTTTTTTTTTTTAAATTGTATGTTTTAAAGTACTTTAGAAGTAGTTTTTAAATAGTCAATTTTATCGTGAAATATATAGTGACAGTTTTTGAAGTGTCTTTGAACAGATGACTTTATCCAAACACTAAACACAGATTTTACGGCATTTTTTTTCCTGCAAAAATAGTAAAAATAAATAAATTGTTCGTTTATGAACATTGTAAAAAATATTTTTCGTAGTCTGTACAAAAAAAAATGTATTTGGAATTGGTGTTAAAAGAAAATACTTTCAGTTTTTCTATTTTAAAATTTCACGTTTAATTCAGTGTGGTACTTGCCTTTTTTGTAATTGTGAAAATTACTTGCAATTACTGAGTAATTTGTTTTTCTTGTCAGTGTAGTTCACTGCTTTCATGTTAAAACAAGTTTTATGTGAATGTAAAAATTAAAATTAATAAATGCTGTAAAAGTTGTTTTAGTCTTAGTTAATCCCAATAAAACCTTACTACAAGGTGTTACCATAAAACAAGTCTACGTAAGAACGTATTGCGAGTTGTTTTTATAGTGTTAGCATACTGCTAATTCCACATGCTTGTTCTCCGTATGAGCACATAAGCTTGTGTACAGTAGTGATCACTGACAAGTTGAAAATCCTGGTTAAATATTAAACTATAATGACATCTGAACCTTGTTTGAGGTTTAATTATATACAAGTTGTTCTGAGCTTCATTTTTGTAGCTGAGGTCCAATTTAGCAAGTTGCTTATGAGGGATTTGACTAGCGACATTAAGTATAATAAAAAAGGGACAACTGTTTTTAAATAAAATACAAGTAAAATATATACAGATCGTTTGCGGAGTAGCACCAGCAGAGGGCGAACATGAACTTTAACTCTTGAGAAACCAATCCACTTCACCACAAAACATATGAACTAGCAGAACATAATTCTGATTCGGGTGCTTAGTTATGAGAAATATTGAAATTGCATGTTTAAAAAGATTGAGTGTGTCTGTTGTTTAAAGAGTTTAGATTTCCTTTTTAAAATCCAAAGGTAATTGTTAAACATTTGTGTTTATAGTGCTGTAATTTAGCCCATTTAATTAAAGTTGGGTTAATATCTGTGCTTCAACAGCACGATTCAAACACACTGAGTCATTTATAAAGAAAGAAAGCGCTGATGATTCCGGTGTAAGGTTTAAAAAATCTGATATAACCTAAATGTTGTAGGTTCGAATCCTTCATTCATGAGTACTTGAAGGTATAATAAAAATTATGTCATCATTTTAGTCACCCTCAAGTTTCTAGAGCCCATTGACATCAATGGTTTTTATTTTATTTCATACTATGTAAGTCAATGGGGTCCAACTATTTGGTCACCCATATTTTTCAAAATATCTTCTTTTGTGTTCAGCGGAAAAAAGAAACTGGTACAGGTTTCGAACAACTTGAGGTTGAATAAATAACAATTTTAA
The DNA here is from genome assembly GCA_021397915.2 of Tor tambroides. Classification (NCBI taxonomy): domain Eukaryota; kingdom Metazoa; phylum Chordata; class Actinopteri; order Cypriniformes; family Cyprinidae; genus Tor; species Tor tambroides. Next base: position 13,697 of record JAFVLL020000950.1, on the reverse strand, counting down.
TTTTTTGGTGAACTATCCTTTGAACTTGTTTGATAAGGCAAATGCTAAATGATGTAATGATTCAAGCTAACTTCTCAAACATCAGCAGTCATTCGTTCTTACCCTATGGGGTTTCTATAAGGTCACCAATCACAAGATAACCTCTTACATAAGCCACACTTCAGGGTGGTTACTGTCAATGCCCTTGAAATTCCCTCCACTTTTCAGAACAAATGTTATGTAACATGCTAATATGAATGGGTGGATTTTTAACCCTTTGTGTTGTGAGTGGGTGAGGTGGATCATTACTGAGACATTACAGCGTTCACTAGTTTACGGAGCGGAAAATGTTTATGTTTTCCACCACTTTAAATCACAGACGGAGCTAGACTAAACCAGAATTAGGCTAGTTCAATTAGGACATTTTAGTAATTTTTTATAAATGTAGAAAACATTCCTGGTGTGAATCTTGAGACAAAACAAAGGCACTGATATGTTTTAAGATCAGTCAGTACAAGTTTCTTTCAGCTCAGATTTACATTTTAGTCTGGGACTAGGCTTAAGCCTCGTCTATGAAACCGGGGGTTTAGCTTTAAGAAGTTCACTTCCATTTTAGCACATTATAGGCCTATTCTTTTGGTTTAACAAATTAGTTTATGCACAAATATTTCATGTGTCTTTTTCTATTAACATTGAGCTCATGAGGCTACACTCTTAATATAGTAATATTAATGCATCACAGAGTGAGGAAACGTTCATGACAATGAATGAATCCGAATGAATGAACCGGCTTCACACACAGACTCTCAAACTTCCCCGCGCTTTCTCTCGCGTTACTCGTGACGTCACGCTCTGATGAGTCACGTCTCCCGCTGCTGGTGACTCTGGCTGATTTTTCGCGGGGCTTCCTCGCGCTGTGGAATGTCATGTAACCGTCCTGTTCTCCCGCCAAACAGTAGACACGCTAATGAAGAGCGGTCATTAATTAAACAGCTTCGCTTAACACCAATGAAAGTCCTTTCTTGTTGAATACATGACTGTAAATGTCGTGGGAAAGATGCACTTAGTCTCATTAGTGAACTGATATTTTTGTGTTTATTGGCTCTAAATTGAGGCAGTTATTTTTATGTATTAAATGTTTAATGGAATAAATGCAAAACAATCGATTTGGTTCTCTTTTACAAAAATGTAATTTATGGTCCTCTTTGATTATGGACAGAAAACACTTAAAAATATCTTTTTTTTTATTCAACAGAAGAAAGAAAGCCTTACAGGTTTGTATTTTTTGGCATAAATGACATTTCGCGACTTAATAAATAATCGATTTTAATACTAAGTCACTATGACTTAATGAGAATTAAAATAAATGTGGGAATGATTTCTTAAGTTGTGGCCACGATTTCTTCTTCTTTCTGTTATCTGTTAATCTGGGTAACTGTTTCATGAATGATAGCTAGTTATTGTACTCTCAAGCCAGTTCTGACATAAACCCAGAATTCTGACTTTTTTTCCATGCGATTCCAAGTTTATATCTCTCTATTCTGTTGTTTGTTTGTTTGTTTTTTCAAGCACGAAACAATACATTTTATAACAATAAAACAATTTTAAAAACATAATTGTGAAAGTCAAAGTATAGTAATTAGCCTTTTATCTTGCAATTCAGTTTTTCCAGTTTTTATGTTTAACAAATACGATTTTTGCTTCAGTATTGCCAGTTTCTGATTGAACTGCGAGATAAAAAGTTGAATTACTTTGTGTGTGTGTGTGTGTGTGTGTGTGTATGTGTGTGTATCCAATGGCAGAAATTAGCTTCCAGATCTCACTTATAATTATGGTACTACTGGACATGTAGGATTATAGTACAGTGTGCTTCATTGCGTTAAGTATTAATTTTGAAGGTTTTATATGATGTAGATCAATAGTTTAATAGATCAATAATAACTGAGCTCATGAGAGACTCCTCTCACATACGCGTGAGAGGAAAAAGTGGGCGTGGCTTCGTTATTTATCTTGGCTCTTCTGTAATATGTGACCCTGCAGCACAAAAGCAGTCATAAGTAGCACAGTTATATTTGTAGCAATAGACAACAATACATTGTGTGGGTCAAAATTATAAATTTTTCTTTTATGCCAAAAATCATTAGGATATTAAGATCATGTTCCATGAAGATATTTTGTAAATTTCCTACTGTAAATATATCAAAACTTCATTTTTGATTAGTAATATGCATTGCTAAGTACTTCATTTGAACAACTTTAAAGGTGATTTTCTCAATATTTAGATTTTTTTTTGCACCCTCAGATTCCAGATTTTCAAATATCTCAGCCAAATCCTAACAAACCATACATCAATGGAAAGCTTATTTATTCAGCTTTACCCTTATGACTGGTTTTGTGGTCCACATATCCTGTTGTAAGAGAACAAATTGATTGTCATTCTGGGAGTGTTATTAACAAATATCTAAACAAAACTACCAAAAAAGACATAGAGAGACATTTAAAACGCAGGAAGCTGAGAATAAGATATATACGTTGTTTCGGGATAATTAAAATAATTCATTTTAACAGTAAGAAAAAAAAGAAAAATGCTTATAGTTTTTATTTTATAAGATCCATGCTGTGCATTCAGTATGTTAAAGAACTGTTCTGTTTTTCTTTTTAACTTAATAATTGTATATATTTATTTTTGTATTTACTATACAAAAAATGTAATAAACACTTCAAACAAATAATATCACACGACCGTGAAAAAATAGCGGCGGGTCTGCTTTGGGCGGGTCCGTTCCGGTCTGTTCTTTTCTATGACGCCGATCAACTGGAATTTTCGGTTCAAGGCGCGTTTACGCTACACACGTGCTCACGTGTTGTCTCAGTCCACGTGCTGCGCTCCACGAGGCCCCGCCCACTGTGTGACCACGAGTTCATAAAAGTTCAGAAAGTTCAGTCAGTAGCAGCAGAACGTCTGGAATCAACGGTTCGTCTAGTCAGAGATTGAGTTACGCGACGCTTTCGCCTCAAGACTCTTCTTAAGTTCAGTTTTAAACTCAATATTGCCGTTCAGGATCTCTCAAGTGCTTACCCTGCAGACAGCGAGTTTAACATACTTATTTGACTTTTCCACACGCTCCAGAAGCTTAAAAAAACATGTAAGTTGCACGTTTACATCATTTTGCACGTTCATAACGTTTGCCTGTATGTTATTATCGTTTATCACAACAGCTGTTGCATTCTGTTAGTATGCAAACTAGTTTAAAATCTATTAGTGTTTCTTTAAAATAACAATCGAGTAAAACTAACATCTCAAGGCGAACTCTAACCCAAAACGTTCCCTGTAAGTTGAACGGATCATCGTGGCTCGTGATTTTTGATCGCTGATTGGATGTTATTTTGAAGTGAAATGTCACAGTTGTATCTGATCGCGACGTGTTTTCCACCGGCTTACACGAGCTTCTCGTTCACGTGGAGTGAGGATAGAGTGGGCGTGTCTGTCACTTCTGACCAATCAAACAAGCGTTCGGTTTCCCGCCGCCGACTTGAATTTATTCTTGTAATGAGCTGTATGTTCCGTCATATTAACCAATAGGGAATCAGAAGAGCAGTGAGCGAGACCAGTGACATGTACTGACAAAATGTAATAAAGGAATGATGGAAAATTATTATTATTATTATTATTATTATTAATAATAATAAAAAAAATTTAAAACATGGAAAAAAGATAGTATTGGCTAAAATCTTTGGATAAGTATAATATTATACATATTATATGATATTAATTGATTATTAATTGATTTAAGTAAAATATGACAGATTTTACACTGTGAACTTTGGACTCGAGTGTGAGATGCTGATTTGTCAGTGCTGTCATAGTAAGAATGTCACAATTATTGCTTTACATTAAATGTATTGACTCAGGTATTATAGTGAAATATACAGTTAGTTTAGCAGTTGTTTTGTATGAATATTCACTGTGTGTCTGGTTATGGTTGGAAAATTCCTCAGAATTAGTGCTTTCCTGAAACATTTCCTCCACCGCGGCCCCTGAGATCCACAGCTAATTTCCTTATTGGATTAAAACATGACCCACAAGAACATTTCATAAATAGCGAGTAAAGTGAGAGTGAGACATCAGTCATACATGGAGGGAAGAAAATTTTATATATATATATATATATATATAAGACTTGGAAATAAGCAAGGAAAAAAGCTAAAATATTATTATATAAATATTAGTATATTTAGTTATTTTAGTTTTTAGTTTAATATTATATTTATATATATATATATATATATATTTAATATTTTAGCTTGTTACTTTGTCCTGTTGTCAATTTGATTTTTTTTTTTATTATTTATAGCTTTTATTTTAATTTTTTTTTTTTTTTACTTTTGGTAATTTTGGTACTTCAACTGAAGTTTTTAAAAGTTAGGTTTTTCATCTAACATTTTATTTCAGATCTAATTCAGTCCCCAAAAAATGTAAAAATGCAACAATAACAACAATCAGTAATTTATAGTAATTAATGCTGATTTTAAAAGAGCAGTTTTTATCTAATATTAAAAAGTAATAATTACAATAAAAATACGAGACAGAAAACTTAAATATTTGAAGGGATAAAGAGAGTGTTTTTGCATCACAGTACTGAGGATTTAGAGAAATCAGAAGTGCATTGCATCAGTATCTGCGGCTCCCTCTGCTGGTCAGACGTCTGATCCAGAGGAACATGCCCGCACATATCCCTGCAGATCTGCCCAGACATGCAGCGATCGTGACTCACTTCAGCCCTTAAATACAGAGCGCAGCGCAGGGAGGACACACTTCTGTAATCCTGAGACACTGAATGCAGTCTGGCAGAGTTCAGAGACTGTAATCATGTGTTTTTCGATGCAGCTCGAGGTGATGGCGATGCACAGGCGGATCCTGCGGGCTCTTGGAAACGGCCCGGCGCGACGGACCCTCTTCGGTCCGGTGGATCGCGAGCAGCTCCAGCTGGAGTACTGCGACGCTCTGAGGAAAGACCTGGAGGAGGCATCTCGCCGCTGGGGCTTTGACTTCGCCACCGAGACGCCTCTGGAGGGTGGAGACTTCCAGTGGGAGGGCGTGTCTGAGGTGAAGGTGCCTGTCTTGTACCGCGCCTGTCAGGGGGAGCATCCGTCGAGGTCCGGCACGGGGAAAGAGAACGTCCCCAGAACCCCGCAGAGATTCAGCATTGTCCCGCAGGACGTGGAGAAAACGCCAGAAAAGAGGGCCGATCTGAAGAGGAAACAGACCAATATCACAGGTGAGGTGGGCGGAGCCAAACAGAGACGCATTTATAAAAGAACCTCAAAGATCTGTTCGTATGTAGCTCAAAGAAGGACTCGGAAATGAGCAGTTAAAAAGAATTAAACATTTGAATTGTAAAGTTTATTTTATTTTAAATTAGCTTTATTTTTAAAGGTTTAGTGTTCATTTTAATTTTCACTTGAGTTTACTTAAATTTAGTAAATTTCAACAAATAGGCTACTAATTTAGCAATTAATATAACTAAAATACTAAAACTTAAATCAAAGCCTTTGTAATTTTTTTAGTATTTCTGTTTGTTTTTCAGTGTTAGTTTTAGTCATTTTAGTATTTAAACTCAAACATGTTTATTTCATTTAGTAGCTAAAGCAACATTTGGTTACATTTTTTTAATATCAAGTTTTTCATCTAATATTTGAATTTTATTTTGATTTGTTTCAGATTTATTTCAGTCACCAGAAATCTTTTGGTAGTTTTGGTTTTAGTAACAGTACCAACAGTATGTAATTAATTTGGTGTCATTGTGAAACTAGAACTAAAAGATTATTACAAAACTAAACTATTTGGATGCATGAGATTTTTTTTTTTCGTATCAGAATTCAGAGAAAATTGTTTTTTAATTATCAAGTGAATAATGCACAATGCAATGACATGTTTAATTTTTTAATTTTTAGTTTCAAAATAGGTGTAGTTATTATTATTTATTATTATTATTATTATTATTTTAAAATTACTACATGTAGTTTTTTATTTTATTTCATTTTTAGTTTTTGTACGTTTAGCACTTCAAATCAAAAATATTTTTTTCAGTTAGATGTTTTTCATATAATATTTATATATTTTTTTAGATTTATTTCACTCACCAAAATTTTTTTCAGTTTTAGTAACAATAACAACAATCTGTACTTTATGCTGATTTAAATGATCAACTAATTCTTATCTAATTTGAGGGAAAAACTAGAAAACTTACAAAAACTAAAAGTTACAAAACTAAATATTTGAATGCATAATGATTTTTTTTGCATTAGAAAGCTCTGTTTAATTAATATGTGAGTAGTGTGACATTTATTTTGAAATGTAATAGTTTTAGAACAGGAGTGAAATATGACTTGCACGTTTTGAGAGATGTTGAGTAATGACGTCTGTTAAACGAAGGCGTGAATGAGAGTTTGACTAATAATAGAAGTATTCTTATCGTCTCACCCTCTCTCTCGCTCTCTCTCTTATCCAAACAGATTTCTACCAGGCGAAGAAGAGAGTGGTGGCCACACCCCGCAAATCAGGACAATAACTCACACACACACACACACACACTCAGGAACGCTAGTGTGTCTCGTCTGGACTCTTGTCCTCACAGGAGGAACACTGACACACTGATGCAAACCACCTCTACTTCTCACCAGATCTTCTGTTTTTCTACGCCGTCATCTACCTTCATCCTCTCTTGAACTCTAAACAGTCATTCGTAGCATTTTTCCGTCGCGCTGTTTGGTCCCTGCAGGTGTCATGGACCGAACGCGAAGAAACACGCAACAGACTGTTCCAGAACTTATTTTCCATCTTCCATCATGTTTTTTTTGAATGTTATTCATTAATAGGAAATTGTTTCTCTGTCATTTCCCCTTCCTGTTTGTTTGCATGTCAACGGTTAACATTTATACAAATTTCCGTTTAAGAAAATGCATTGAAATCCTTTTTAAATTGACTAGGTCTTGTATGGAGGGTGTGAAAAGATTATGGAAAGATGTCAGAAATTGTCTCTCAGGGGGACCACAAAATTATAACGAAAGAGTTTCATTACGAACAATACGACAGGTTATAAAACACTGATTTTTCAGTGTCCATGTATACAGATGTATTGCTTTATTGCAGAATACTTGTAGCTAATTTTAAAAACTAACATTTGGTGCCAAATGTTTTTTTTGTTTTTGACATATAGAAGTTATTTATAATTCTAACCCTTCTAAGCTGACAGTATGTTCTCCCACAACTCTGCAATTATGTTTTTACAACGTAAAATTATTGACAAACACTTGGCGTCGTTCGTGAAACACGAGCAGAATGAATTCTCTACAAATTCTTTGTAAATTGCGTATGAATGTTTTACTCAGAAATTAGTTCTGCTTGCGTTCCGTGAACGCCGCCGCCGCAACTGCAGCATATTTACAAACACTCTCAGTTTTACTTGTAGTCGACGGAAATACAAGTAACGTTTGTTTGAAATAAACGTAATCACAGAAACGAACGCTAAGCTTTCTGCATTCACTAATTGAGATGCTGGATACATTCAGTTTCTCAAGTTTTGCATTCCAGCAAACGTTTATTGAATCTGTTCTTGCTTTGTGATCGTCTCATATCCTGATACTTGTAGATTTGTCTGTAAATATCCTGTTAATATCCGGATTATCCGCCGTCGATGGAAAATTGCACTTATTATTTTGAGTAGTGTAGCTTGCACATGTCTGTCATTGTTAAAGAGCTCAGAATATATGCTGTATTTATTTTACGGATAAATATTGTATTGTAGATTGACATGTAATTGTTCTTGTAATAAAGCTGTTTATAAAGAGAATCTCTGGCGTGTACGATTGATTACTACAAGTAAATAATTCCTTTTAAATATTCAATCTTTTGTGCTAAGACTACCCACCTAACGGAACGTTTTCGGAACGTTCTTGCAAGGTTCTCTCAAAGTTATGAACAAACGTTCTTATAGTAACATTTGTTCTGAGTTATCTGGTCGTTAATAACGTTCTCAAAACGTTAGCACAAAAACACATCATTCATGGAACCATTTTTGAAACATTGGTTGAATGTTCGTCTAACATTTTTTAAAAGTATTACTGCTTGTTTCAGAACGTTGAGAGAACATTCAAATTTAGCGCTGTTTGCAAAATGAGAAAATGGAATGTTCCCTTGACATTTGTATAACCAAGAAAAAACCTGAATGTTTCAAATGTTCACAGAACATCAGAAATAACATTTTCAGGACTTAATGCGAATGTTAGCCAAACGTTTTTAGAACATATTTTTGTTAGTTGAGTACTTCTGGGTTTCTGCTAGTGTGTTACTAATGTAGTGCTAATCGACCCTTTCTCTGGACTGGTAAGTGAATCAAGTAAATAAAGCTAACGTGTTATGTTAAAAGTCAATGCGAAACTAAATTTTACTTCCATCATGTGATGTCGAATAACCTGTATTTAAAAATATGAGTATCCCAGTGTTAACGCTTTTTCTTTATTGCAGTTTATTAAATGGCAATAAATTACTGCGTTAATTAGCTAGGTTTAGGAAACAATGACTTCATAGATATCCAACTATTAGTTACCATTTTTAACGTTAACGTTGCTTGGGTAACGTCAGTTGTAAAGGAGGCAGAGCAAGTTCTGAATTAGAATTCTGTCTTTAGGAAAACAATTGTTCACAATCAGACCAGGAATATTCAGTAAATAAATTAATTCAATAAATTTCATGTTGACGTTTTCGTATTTTAAACGTGTATTTTTACATTGTACGTGCATTTCTGTTTCCCATTTGTTAACAGATGCGCCCCGAGGGACGAATCAACCTTATTATCAACCTTATTGTAATGTTGGAGAAGCCATTTGTGTTATTTAAAGCAAAATATTCTTTTAAATAAGAAAAGCATAACCTCAGCTGCGCGTCACACGCATGTAGCGTGTAGCTCGTGTTTATGTGCGTAGCACACCTTCAACATAATTACCCAGTTGTCATGATCATTGTTGCTATGAGACTGACGTCAGCGTTTCCCATCAGCCCTTCTGTCTGTTTGGGAAATGTCCTGCCCCCCCCCCCCCACCACACACACACACACACACACATGCATGCATATCCCTTAAAAATGTGTTTCTCACTGTGAAAACACACACACACCCCAAATGTGCTCTCATGAACACACAATGAAAACACACACACACACACACACACAGACAGTTTAAGCTGTGAGTGTGTATGTAAACGCTGCAGTGTGTGTGTGTGACGCATGCTCCGCTGAACTCCCCTCCCCCCTGCTCATCTGCTCCGCAGCCTCGTCGAAACACTCAGACAAACACACGGCCGGAGAGACGAGAAAGAAACCTGAGATACAGACGAGACAAAGATGAGAGACACGAAACCGCAGCCGATATTGACTCTAGCATGAACCATGACAGGCTGGAGCGAGAGATAGACAGCTAGAGGAGAAGGGGAGGGGTGAACAGACAGAGAGAGAGACAGACGGGAGGGATATGGCCCTCTTACACGTCTCTGCAGTCAAGCTGCACGCCCTGGACTAAAGACCATGGTAATTTATCGCAAATTAATCTTCTGTTCCTGTCTTGTACCATCCTACCATCCATCCATCCATCCGTCCATCATCACCCATCTGTCTCTCTCTCTCTCTCTCTCATGCACTGTTCTGCATGTCAGAAGTCAGCTGCGGTTTTTTCTCATGTGTTTAACTCACCCACTGTCATCTGACACACATCCCTGATTTACGCTGCATGCATGCGTGTGTGTGTGCGTTTGCTGTCCCCCATTGCTCAGCTCCAACCTACTTTCCTAATGCGTCCATCAGCGGCCTGTAGTTCGCACACACACGCGCATGCTCTCGGCAGGTGACATGACTCAGATTCACATGCGTTAAAAGATGCATGGACTGCACTAACCTTTAGAGGAGCCCTGCTGCGTGTGCGTGCATGTGTATGTAACCCAACAAACCTGGTCTCAGAGAAACATGCATACTATGTGTGCAGGTTGCATGTGTGTGAAGATGCATGGCCTGCATGAACCTCTGCTGTGTCAGTGCGACTCTGAACACACATGCAGACCATGCATCTTTTTTAATGCATGTGTGCATTTTGTCATGCATGCTCTGATGCATGGTTAGTTGAGGTATTGCAGGTTGAGATTTGCTGCCACTTTGCATGTATGTGTATGCGTGACATTCATTCATCCAGCATGTTTTGGGAGTGAACTGCGACGTAGCATTTATGAGTGATTCATTTCAGATGCATAGTTACTAGTAGTGTGCTGTCTATAATGCACTGAAGACATGCACTTACTGTTTCAGATTGTTTATACGTTTAGTGTGATGTTGTGTAAGTAGACATTTTCAGAATGAAAGTGGGTCACGCTGTGTCTCTCTCACTCTGAGTGTGTGAGTTTTTGTTCAGCTTGTAAACAGATGTGACCACTCACTCGTGCAGCTGCTGCGCAAATGACAGAGGTATTAGATAGTGTGGTTTCATGTGTCATGTTCCTGTTAGCATGACAGCGCAACTCAGGGCTTGTTTTCATTGTGTGCATGCAGCTGGATAAAAGCGAAGTGTCCACTCTCAGTCTGCCGCCCTCCGTGAGCCATGGCGGGTCGGACGGGAACATCAGCGTGGAGGCAGGGTCAGACGGGGCATGCGGCGAGGTCCAGAGAACACGAGTGGCGCTGGAACACCTGCAGCAGAAGATCCTGAAGATCACCGAACAGATCCGCGTGGAACAGGAGGCCCGTGACGATAATGTGGCCGAGTATCTCAAACTGGCCCATAATGCGGACAAGCAGCAGGCGTCACGCATCAAACAGGTGTTTGAGAAGAAGAATCAGAAGTCTGCGCAGACTATCGCACACTTGCACAAGAAGCTCGAGCACTATCACAAGAAACTTAAAGAGATTGAGCAGGTAATTTCACATGCATGTGTGTTTTTCTAGAGCAGGGATAGGCAACGTCGGTCCTGGATTGCCACTGTCCTGCAGAGTTTAGCTCCAAACCTAATCAAGCACACCTGAAAAAGCTAATCAGCTAATCCTGCATCCCAGTGTTCATACTATCCATCCTAAATAGTATGTGAGATTAGAATAAGTGTGTCCCAAGGCATAGTATGTTGAAAAGAGTATGTCTGGATGGTCTACTCAGGGGCGCCATAAGGGGGGGAAGGTTAGGACTATTCCAAGGGCCCAGCGTTAAAGGGGGCCCCCCTAGGGGGGAAAGCAATTTCTACCGGAGGGAACCTTGGAACGCGATTTTTACCGACGGGGGCCTCCGAGTAAATATACTGTTCAGGGGGCCTACAAACCATAGCAGCGCCCCTGGGTCTACTATTTCAGGTCAATTTTTGAAGTGTGGATCCGTGCACACTCTAATGGCTAATATTGCCCACAATCCATTGCGCTTTGGCGAAGGATTCGGTCCAGAACTACAAACACGAATAAAATGCATTAAAAAACTACAAACATTTAGTTAGTAAGATAGTAAAATAAAGAGGGCGGCATCGCGGAAAGTTATCAGGAAAGCCCTGTCTGTGTTTAAATCGGATGTAAGACTGTTTTATTAATTTTAAATTTTAACAGTAATTTGGTTACTTTATTTTGATAGTCCACTGTAGACACTCTACTAACTACAAGTAACTTTGTAACTACATGTCAACTACATGTCAACTAATTCTCATTAATTTGCAGCTACATGTCTACTAACTCTCAGAGTAGACTGTTAGGTTTAGGGTTAGTAGAATAAGTTGACATATACTTGCAAAGTTGCTCATAGTCAGTATGTTGTGGACCCATCAAAATAAAGTGTTAGAAGATATTAAGCAGACAGTTTACTAATACTCTAATGACTGCTAGTTGACATGTAGTTGCAAAGTTACTTACTGTTAGTAGAATGTCTAAAGTGGACAATAAAAATAAAGTGTTACCAGTAATTTACTTTCAATAGCAGTAAGTCTAGTTTTACTTACTGTAGTAGCACAGCAGTGCATACCTGTTTACATTTAATTAAGGTGGACTAGATTAGACTGTAATACAAATAATTGAGTTTGCCAGGTGCATACAACATTTATAACAGGTTTTCATGAAAGTGTTGGTCAGTCTGTCTGCTTGAGAATCCCATTTTGCACTGCAGCAATAAAATTGAAGTGAGATGAACAAACTGAGAAATGTTTCTTTTTAGTTAAAAGAGATGTTGCCAAAGTTTTCCTTTGGGGACATAATTTGAAGTTGAAAAAAGGTAATAAATTGCAATATATCGCAATATATTTAAAATCACAATAATATTGTATCGTGACACAAGTATCGTGATAATATCGTATCGTGGGGCCTCTGGTGATTCCCACCCCTAACAGGCAGGTGAGTTTTTTTCAGGGTTGGAGCTAAACTCTGTAGGACATCGGCACTCCAGGACCGATGCTGCCTATCCCTGTTCTAGAGTAATGACGTCTATTCCCTGTTCTGCAGAATGGTCCTGCGCGACAGCCTAAAGACGTCTTGAGGGACATGCAGCAGGGGCTGAAGGACGTAGGTGCCAATGTTCGAGCGGGAATCAGCGGTTTCGGAGGTGGAGTAGTGGAAGGAGTCAAGGGTGGAGTCTCGGCACTCACGCACACCGCCGTCGTCTCGAAACCCCGAGAGTTCGCCAGTCTCATCCGCAACAAGTTTGGCAGCGCCGACAACATCGCCCACCTAAAGGACACTTTGGAGGATGGGCACACGGAGGAGACGCCCAGAGCTCTGAGCGGCAGCGCCACGCTGGTCTCCAGCCCCAAATACGGCAGCGACGACGAGTGCTCCAGCGCAACTTCCGGGTCGGCGGGTGGAAGCAACTCCGGCGGGGCGGGAGCGGCAATGGGCAGCCCGCGACTGGACGGACATCATCACCACCATCATCACCACCACTCGTCGTCTTCCTCTTGGGATGCCCTGCTGGAAGGCCTGCAGGAGATCAAAGTCGGTCAGGTGCATACGGAGGACGCCATCGAGGACATGAAAGCGCAGCTGCAAAGCGACTACAGTTACATGACCCAGTGCTTGCAGGAGGAGCGATACAGGTAAGACTGCAGCACCTACAGCCAATCCAACGCTCCCCGGAGCCGGATCTTCAGGCATTAGGGCTCTATGATTTCCGTAAAACACAGATGGAATCGCAGAATCCAGTCATGAAAACAGAATTTACTGCATAGTGCGGAATGTCACAGAATTTGCCTGATTTGGATGGATACATCAAATAAAGGACAGTACAGTTAAATCAAAACACAATATGAACTAGTGGCTGTGAATATTAAGCTGCAAAATACTATTTAAATATGAATCCTGTTGCATGTTCTGCGTGTCTCTGTGTGAATGAATAGTGCAGACGCGCGGTTTCGTTTACTACACAAACACTGAAGCGTGCGTGATGCTCGTGGTGTTTTCATCTACTGCCGCCTAAATATATGAGTACATAAACACATGAACATCATCTCTAGAACTGCTCTGAGAATCACTTCATGAGCATTTTATCATTTCTTTTGGGAAAAACTATCGTCATATCATATAAACAGAGAAACTTAAAGGTCTTCACAGCAACCCGTCAAAATAAAAGATCGGTTTAACTTGAAGAAACGGTGACAGAAATATTACTTAATGTAATGATTGTACTACTATTAATAATAAAATTATTTTAAAACATTA
>JAFVLL020000949.1:65182-130427 GCA_021397915.2 Tor tambroides | reverse complement strand
ATGAGGATTATGAATGGGATTTTTTTAGCGAGCCATTAAATGACTTGAGACTCGACTCGGACTCGTGACCAAAGACTCGAGACTTGACTCAGACTCCAGGTTAAAGACTTCAGACTTGACTTGGACTCCAAGGTAAAGACTCGTGAACATCTCTGACCTCTACTGATTTGAAATCCAATAATTCCTAGATTTATTTTCACAATTTTCACAACTCGCACAGATGTCACCATGAAGTCACCAGTGCATCAGGCAAGTTTGAGTATGGAAAAGCTTACATTCAGTGGCTGGAAATATTCCCATTACATTGATTTTGTCAGGAGAAAAGATGATCTGAACACCGACATGTAAGTTGTGGCATTACATGTCTTGCCCACCCACATCCCTCTGATCCCAATAAATTATATTATTATAATTAAAAATCTTTTTAGAAAACGAAACATTTTCTTATAAACTTGTGTGACTTCTTTTGATAAAATACATCATGAAATATAATGGGTAACAGAGAAATTATAGCTACAATTAGCTTCAAGCTACATGACAATGACATTAATAAAACATTTTTACTTACAAGTCAGTATCAGTTACCATTGAGTGTTCTTAATAACTTCTGACTGCGGTCCAATGTGGATTTTGGTCAAATGATGAGGCAGAAATATATTGTTAGTAATATTTTAAAAGAATTTTATGGGGAAGATATGAAATTAACTTCTATGGGCCGTGAAGGAAAAGTAGCCTAATGTATAGTAGTGTAACTAATTACTGCTGCCAGAAAGTAATAAGTAATAATATTACTTTTGGAAGAAGTAACTTTTTTTTAATGCTTGAAAATACCAAGTAAACAACAGTATCCTAATACAATTCAAGAAGTCCAAATAGCAGCATAACCCCCAAAAAATACATAGAAAAACAAAATAAACATAATTAGAAAATTAAGAAAGAAAAATAAATACAGAAATAAAATACAACACAAGGGGCTTAATCTTTTAAAAAAAATACCTTCAAAAGATTACATAGTTTAAGGCCTTTTTTATGACGCATGAGTTTTAAGGATTGAATGAAGTAATTGGCCAAAATCACAATATTATTAACCAAAAATTCAACATCACAATTCTGACAAAAGGACAAATATTTTACAGTTTTAAAATCAAAGTCAGGTATTAACCAAGCATAGAGGTCATCCCAGAATTTTTTAGAGAATTTGCATAAAACAAGTGTTCCAATGACTGCTTCACAAAAGGTGCACTCATTATAATAAGATGATAATTTACACTTTAATTTTGATGGCTCAAAATCACACCTTAAAAGAAAATCAATGCCCCCAAAAGAATCAAAACATTTTAGAAGAAAAGCTAAACCAAACCGAATGTTTATTTCTAAGGAAGACTTGGAGTCACCTCAACTTTAGGGTACCATTCATAGCATTGAAATCTATTACGTTCAACCCTCCCTCTGATCACTGATCGGCTTCACTACATCTGAGTTTCTTATATAATGGTGCTTGTTTTTCCCAAATAAATTTATACTGAATTTAATTAATGTCTTTTATCCACCCATCAGATATACTCGAAGAAAATGCTGGGTAAATCAGCCTGGAAAGTGCTTCTGATTTCTGTATGAGAATTCTGACAAATATAGAGACATCCCTTTTTTTAACCCACATATTTCAAATATTTTGGCTTTTTTCATATTATCAAATTACTTATGTCTCTAATTTTAGGATCTTTAGTAATAACAATTCCTAAATACTTTATCTCATTTTTTAAAGGAATATTGAACAAATGATATTCGGCATGATTATGAAGTGCCATCAGCTCACACTTTTTAAAATTCAATTGCAGACCAGAAGCTTTTGAGGAACGAGAGACCAGATTAATGGCAACTGGAATCTTGGAAGAGGTAACTAACAAATAATAAATTACATTTTTTGAGTAACAAGCCCAACACTGGTCTTAATACACATTATTTGCCTCACAGTTGTTAGAAGCTGCGTTGTCATCTAGACGTGGATCAGCGTGATCATTTCCTCAGATTTATGTAAATCACAATGATACTAGTGAGTTTTTAGAGAGCTGTCTATTATTCAATAATTAATTCACTTACCTCTGCGCCAAACAAGAAGCAACTTTAACATCAAATCTCCATCATTCACTCTTTCCACCATGTGTTTGCCGAACAGATGTTTGCGCGTGTTTTTTGTCTTTGTCAGGCTTTCTGGCATCATTTTTTGTTTTATGTTTTGTTTCTAAGGTCGTACAGGTACTGACTCTAGTTGTCTCCGCTGGTAAACCACAATATTAAGCGTTTAAGTCAGGGTTCCCACTCTAAGTCAAATGTCAAATTCCCTGACTTTTCCCTGACTTTCACTGACTAAAAAGCTGAATTTCCATGACCTATAATGAACGGAAAAACAGTCCAATGTTGCACGGAGCAATTTTTTTTGCTTTTTACCGTTAAATGCTCTTTGATATTTTTTATACTTTTTATTTTTAAACTCGGTCTTTGAAGAGATCATTTTGTAGCCAAAGCTCCTAAAAACTTACATTTTCTGGCATATTTGCGCTAGTTAACGGGTACAGCCTGGTGACTGCATTTGACTTAAGTGATTGCTAGCTGACTAGAGGGAAGGGAATAAAATGGCACTGGAAAAAATAGCTCAGGGCTCAACGTTAAGGATTTTTTCAGTGGTTCAAATTATTACTTGCCCTGTTAATATTTTCACTAGCCTTGCCACAAAAAAAAAAAAAAAATAGTTGATGTTATCAATTGTTTCATCTGTTACCTTTTATTCTAATAAACTGATGACACCAATATTTTAGATAACAATTTTTTTTTACAATTCTCGATTTCAATGTTAATACCACTGTAGTGAAGTTCCACTACATCAAGATTTTGGCTGGCTGAGGCGGCCAAATATGGATCAGATTTCGGTTAGAAAATCAGGAGTGGAGAAGAGATTCTTGATAACGAGCATTTATTTTCAATCTTGAATATGCATCTGAGGTATGCAGCTGTGATATTGTATGGAATGGTCTACAAAAGGAAATAAAGAGAAATAATTTACAAAATATATTCGTCTAACATTCGTGTCTCATTGCACTAATACACTCAGAGAAATCGATCAACATTATACAAAATATACTTGACAAAGTCTGTATTTCAATCCGTAATCACAACAATCACAATGAAGATAACGAAAATACAATAATACACCAAATAACACGGTGCTATAAGCAGTAAGGTAAACAAACATTCGCTATATTCGCACGTAACACTAGGGTGGCTGGTGTTGACTCAGCAGATTAGTTCGGCAAATTACAGACTAAATAAACGGTAAAACCCGATCTATATAAACATCAGAAATCAGCAATAACATGCATGATGTATACTAATCAGATACAAATGAATATAAGTACTCACGTATATTGCATGAACGCATTATACAGAGCATAACCTGCAGCATAAACAAGGACTGACAATAATCTTGTACCGGTGAGCGTCGCGAATAATGGAACGTGCAGGAAACAAACATTAAACTTCAGTTCTTAGGACAGGCTTTCTGACAACCACAGCAAAAAAAAAAAAAAAAAAAAATAGCCTTACTAATATAAAGTTCAAATATTATTAAAGATAAGTGACAGCCAGTAAATAAGAACAAATTAACAAATTGCAAGTAATAGCTAAATATATAGCACAAAGATAGAAATTAAATTTTGCTTAAGTTTTTATGTTTGTAGGTGTTCAGGTACAGAAATTGAATAATTACTTATAAAATAACATTTGCATATTCTTCACTCTGCGTTGCACCTTGATTTTTCATTGCCATTTGAAATTAGTGACAAGGTAACCACTGCATTTTAATCATGAATCAACCCCCCCCCCCCAAAAAAAACATGTGAAATGCTTTATTTTAGACTGCATAATTTCAAAATCTGAAGTAAAAACTGAATGGTGTGACTTTAGCTTTGTGAAATTATGCTACGTGAAACAAACAGCAGATGGGCTGAATGAGACGCAGTTTCACTCTCTGACAGCAGGTGGCGCTTAAGGAACAGTGATACATCTTTGTTACCACTGTAAACACAGCAGCGCTGCACATATTCACACTTAAAAAACGCCATCTAAACAGCCAGATCCCCTCAGAAATACATTCATATAAAATTCAATATTTATTTTGCACATCATAAACAGTGATCTTGTTCTGCCAGCTATGGCATTTTCTCCTCTTTGCATCCGTTCAACGTCTCTGGCCTCTGTTCATGGCCGTTTATGGACTAATTATAATAATAACGTAATATTTCCACACAAATAGCATTTGGTAAAAAGTTTGTGTGCAAGCACAGAACAGAAGATGCTCTAAAATAAAACAAAAAATGGCCGGTCAAACCGGTGCATGTAGGTACTTCACTGTAAAAATTAAATAAGGATTAATCATTGTTAACGCTACAAAGTTAATTGCCAAGATGGGTATTTTAATACTTTTGTATATATCTGCCCATTCAGGCACAAGAAAGACGCGGAGAGAAACTGAATTCAGGGCTCGCGGCTGTCTGTGCACGTTTACACACAACACAGCGCGCGAGTACTGAACGGAGTCGACAAACAAAAATCCCTGATATTCCATGACTTGGACAAAAAAATATATAAAATTCCCTGACTTTCAATGTCTGGAATAGATCTTTTAAAATTCCATGATATTCCAGAATTTCCATGACCCGTGGGAACCCTGTTAAGTGTCTAATTTTCGCTCCTCACATCAGCACACAAAACTATGCTAGTAGTACTGTAGCTTCAGAGGCGGCAGCCAATCAGCGTGAGGATTCTCTCTGACGTTTAACAAACACCGCGGGCGGGTCACGATACACGGAGAAGGCGACCCGCATCATATATATTAAAACACTTTTTATTAGAAACTACTATGAGTATAGTCTTCATCTCATGTAAGTGACCAGCATTCAGATTAATCTTCACAAAAAGTTGATTTCTAAATTTGTATAATTACCACCAAAGTACCGAATGCACCTTTAAGTCGACTTTCCTGTCAGTTCCCAATGGATAAAATACAATACCCTCCATTTTGTTTTCAGTAAAATACACAAAAGAGACAGAATTTACTCTAGTTTCATGTTGGCTTGTGCAATCCATTTAAAATGTCTGTTATATTTTGGCAGTGTAATTTACGTAATTGCAGAACAGATTATCGTTAAAGGTTTTTACAGATCAATCTGCTATGGAGCACTCATAAACATAATAAAATGAATTTCAAACGACAAATTATTCATTCTAAAGGACTTTATTATTTATCCGCAGAGTGAACAGTTTTACTCATCCATTGACTGAAATGGAGTATCTACTGATGCATTAATGAATTGGTATTTTTACACAATTTAAAAATCAAACACAATTACATGTGTAAAAAAGGAAAGATGTGTGCCGTTCTACAATGTAATGTTTAGACTAACTGTCCATCTTAGGATGTCAAGGGATGCCTGCTCTCTGCTACAGCGTTCTCACAGATTTCTACACTTGTCATTGGTTTATCTGCCAGAAAACTGATCCCTTGGTTTCCTGGTGGTCTCTTATAAACTTGGTTGCAAATAATCTAGTGATAAGAAACAGCACACTCACAAGATGTACAACAGAAAACAAACAACATGTGTAAATGGTTTGGTTTAGGCAAAGATGGTCTCCTCTCTCCTCTTCTTGGTAAGGATGGTGCCGGGCTTGTGCTGGGCGTCTGGGTGATTGGCCAGCTCGGGTGGGCAGGTGGACACGGGACTTTCTAAGATGGCCTGTTTCAGGTCGTAGAAAACAGAAGAGTCTTCTTTGGTCAGGAAAGTCATGGCCATACCACTCTTTCCAGCACGACCCGTTCGGCCAATACGATGGATATAGTCTGAGAAAAGAAACAGTTAAATATTAATCCTCCAAATAGGAATGTGAAGCAGGAAGTCTCCTGATATAACCATTGGACAGTCCTAAAGGGCAAAGGACAAAAAGTGACAAAAGCCCTATTTAGACGGTAATTGTTTCTAGTGGGGATGAAAGCTATTTTCACCATTTACAGGGGGTAGTCAGTGATTTTACTGGCGTTTGAATACAGAATGTCTGTGTTTTTCTTTCACCACCTGCGTAAAAAATCCCCGGCTGAATTACCTACTGTTTTTTGAAAAACACCAGGGTTGTTTGGTATTTTAATTTAATTGCTGTCCAAATCCGCATCTTTGAGTTTATGAGAAGAATTCAATGTTTAAATCCCGTTAGACCACTGCTGAACACCGTACGCTAACTGTAGCACTTTGCTGTAATTTGCATGCATATTTATTTCTGAAATGCTGGAAAGTATTTACAAGGACAATATTTTATAACTGCTCAACCACAACGAGTGAGAGCAGAAAGAAGAAAATCACAAAGATTCAAAACGGGTGTTAATAATGACAGCAGGTGTGCAATACAGTATTAAAATGTGTATTATATACAGTTATATACATAACTATATTGCGTATAATTGAATACAACTATAGCGCATCTATTTTCCTATTTATAAACAGGAGATTAAAATAATCAAATAATAAATATACATTCTAAAATATGCTTGGAATAATAAGATTACATTTAACAAGTAATTTTTAATACATTTTACACAATAATAAGAAAAAAAAATGTAAATAAAATTTATTTTATTTACAGCAGACAATCATGTGACTAGCCACGTGAGCAGCGTGTTCCTGGGTTCGTAGGATGCTAGGATCACAGAACTCACTTCTCCACTATGAATAAATCCCTATCCAAATCCATGAGTTTTATCACTGAGGTTCCATGTAAATTTAAGTTTACAGACGTCCACTTGAGAAACAATTACTGTCTGAATAGGGCTAAAGATGATGTTGGACTCACCCTCAATGTTCTTGGCCATGTCATAGTTGAGGACCATGGAGACGTCCTGGATGTCGATACCTCTGCCTGCCACGTCGGTGGCCACCAGGATGTCCTTAGCTCCCGCCTTTAGGTTGGACAGAGCAAACTCTCTCTGTTCCTGACCTTTACCGCCATGGAGCGTACAAGCATTGTACTGCAGGACAGAAGAAAAAAAAAGATTGAGAGTTTCTGACAGAGTTATTTCTAGAAAGCATCACAGACACTGTGTACTCACTCCAATCTTCTCCAAAGACTTAGCCAGCACGTCACATCCCTTCTTCTGGTTAACAAAGATGATGATGGGCGGCTCGAAGCCACTTGCCAAAACATCCAGCAGCTTCTTCCTGTTTACCACACGAGAGCATTTGTGAGAAAAGGCAAGTACATTTCTGACAACAACTTCCACTTGAATATGACTGGTTACAATTAATGTGCACTCTGACCTCTTTTCACCCTCGGACATGAGGATGACCTTCTGCTCCACCCTCTCGTGAGGTTTGCCTGCAGAGCCGATGTACACCACCGCAGGCCGACGGAGGTAACTTCTGGCCAAACGCTCCACTGCAGGAGGCATGGTGGCCGTAAACATGACCGTCTGAAAAAACATGAGAGAGGACGTGCAATTAAAGGTAATTGTAGGAGGAAAAAAGAAACTTCATAATTCATTGCTCACGGTCAGTCATTTCCTATTAAATCATGGTAACTCATGATATCTGTTACCTGTCTGTATTTGTGTTTGCCTGACTCAAAGTTCTGCATCATTTTTTCAGGGTCCTCCGCATCATCTGTGTCTGGCTTCTGATTGGTTACAGGAATGTACTCCAGAATCTTCTGGACGTCGGGTTCAAAGCCCATGTCAATCATTCTGTCGGCTTCATCCAGTACCACATATGTGCATCTGCTCAGGACGAGGTATCGGTTTTCCAACACGTCGATCAAACGACCAGGTGTGGCTATGACAATCTGAGAATGAGGAGCAAAACACATCAGATCTACAACTATAATGAGGTCATCAATTATGATTATTTATATTATATTTATTATAGCATTCCAATTAATATCAATCAAACTGCAGTTGGGTTGTTTTGATTAAATATTAATAACTAAAAAAAAATACAGCTAACTAAATAAAAACATTAAAAAAAAAAAACTCTTCTCATATATACACAAATACATATATATATATATATATATATATATAAAATGTATCAAAAAACATCAAACTCAAACTTCATTATATATATATATATATATATATATATATATATTAGTGCTGTCAATCGATTAAAAAAAATTAACTAATTAATCGCACATTTTTCTAAAATTAATCGACATCATGACATTCCACCTAACATTAAAGTGAATATAATTTTATATTGCAGTAATTTACATTCAATCTTCAAATGTACAATGTACAAACAACATAAGACAGTATATTTTTTAATATTCCTTTAATGGCATCTTTTTTTATGATTGAAGGCCAGCATCACTGATATCAATACTACTGATGTCTCTATAAAATAGTTTTTCCCCTGACTATTTAACCATTGACTGTAGCCATTCAGCATTACAGTATAATTGAGAGCTATCAATTTTAAAATTTATTAGACTTAACTTATAATTTAAGTGAACTTAAAACAATCTTCACATGAACCCATTATAATAAATGACATATTTACCTAGCTGTGCCCTTCTGCAGAAATATACAGAAAATGAATAGTTACCAAACACTAAATTCTAAATTAAATATATGAACCTCTTAAAGCTACGAAAGTTATTGATTTCCTCTTTTTTTCTTTTGTTCTTGGATTAACAGACATCACAGCAGCTGGTTATTAGCTTATTTGTCTGCTGTAGCTTTAAAAGCTGCTGCTGCTGAACGTGACGCGGATCTGACATTTGTCTTATTTTCTCACAAATCTCTTCACCTTGTCTGACCCACTTCAGGTCTTAAAGTCTCTACTACTGAGCGGACGAGTTGAATCGGGTGTTTTAGATGAGGGAGACAGTGCTGGGGTGCCTTAGGACAGTTTTTAAAATCATTTCAGAGACATGTTCTTAAATGTGACGCATATATAACATATTGCATGCATGCAGTTTTAAGGCAGCTTTAATCGCCATTTTGGTAACTTCATGCCTTAACTGACGGCATAACTAGGACATTGCATGCATGTAGTTTCTTTTTCGCTGTTTGATATGAAACAGGCTACAGCACAGTATCTTTTCCGCGCTCGTTTGACTCACGCCTGGCGCGGAGGCGACGGTAGAGCGCGCGTCTGAAACGTCTCCCGTTTGATTTGGTCATAAAGACGTTCTGCATCTAAATAAACGCAATCCTTTTCGAGAAAAAAAGAGACGGAGGCAGCAGTTGTGAATGGGGTGGCCAACCCAAGCCCCGCCCCTGCGTTAAAAAAATTTAACGCGTTAATCTGAAAAAATTAATCGCATGCGTTAACGCGCTAATTTTGACACCACTAATATATATATATATATATATATATATATATATATATATATATATGTTTTTAATATTTTCCATTTTATGTCGAGTTTTAGTATTTCTGTGTTTTTGTCATTTTTTTGTGTTTTTGTCATACTTTTTTTACTTTTTATAATTAATTGCAGTTTTAGTTTTAGTTATTTTAGTACATCAAGTTAAACTAAATGAAAATGACAAATGTTGTATTGGCAACTAGCTGAAATGTGTTTTATTCCAAGTAACATTTTTTCTTTGTGGTTTTACTTTTAGTTAACTATAATAAACCTGCCACCAACATCAAAAAACGATCATTATGAATAATCAATACATTTAGAAATAATATGGAAGGGATTACGCTCTCACCTCACAACCCATCCTGAGTTTGAACCCTTGATCCTCTCTGGATATTCCACCGATCACAGCCACTGTCCGGATCCCCAGCGGTTTGCCGAATTTAATCGTCTCCTCCTCTATCTGCTGCGCCAGCTCACGAGTGGGGGCCAGAATGACGGCATACGGTCCCTGATCTGAGTCCTCGATCCTACAGTCACAAACACGTACAGAGTTACCCACATTTGATCTGATTCCACACAACAGGTGTTGGCATATAAAGGTGACAGAGAAAAGTGAGCTCTCACCTGTCAATCTTAGGTAGAGTGGTGATCCAGACCAATAAAGGAATGAGGAAGGCGGCGGTTTTACCACTACCAGTCTCGGCCACACCAATGATGTCACGGTTCTGTAAACCAATAGGAATGGCCTGCCTCTGGATAGGTGTGGGATCCTGACAAAGAATTAAAAAAAGAACATTTTTAATATATTCAAAACATTTACATGGATGCCATAACACAACAAGCCGCTTCAAACACTTGCAGAACAATCTGAACCTGTCTAAAGTCAATTGAGAAACACACCAAACAAATACAAACTGACCTTATAGCCACACTTTTCGATGACCTCCAGAATGTGTGGCGGCAGTGAATACTCCTTCCAGTTGCGGATGGGGTTGGGGATCTTTCCTCCTTTGGTCGTGATGCTGTAGTCCTCTCTGAAGATTCTCCAGTCTCTGTCCGTCATCTCATCCATCTTCTTTTGAGACCAGTGCCGGTCGTCCCAGCGCTGCTTGGCCTCCTTCTTTCGGACCTTCTTCAGCCTCAGTCTGTGAAATACAGAAAAATGTATAGCATATCCATTAAAACACAATTAATAATACACAATAAGTATTTTTTTGGGGGGGTGGAATTTTTAGTAAATACTGAGCGGAGGGGGGAAAGAAAAAAATAATAAAAAAAAAAAAAAAAAAAATCACCAACTTTCCTTTCCAGTACCCACAATATATATATATATATATATATATATATATATATTTTTTTTTTTAATTGGTCATACATGCAAAAAATTGCAGTCTATAATTTTTTCTCCTTTTTTTTTTTTTTTTTTTTAAAGAAGTCTTTTATGCTCACCAAGCCACCAAGAGTGAGAAATATTACAATCTTACCATTTAAAATAACTGTTTTCTATTGTGATATATTTTAAAATGCAATTTATTTCTGCAATGAAAATCTGAATTTTCAGCATCATTACTCCAGTCTTTTGTGTCACATGATCCATCAGAAATCATTTTAACATACTGATTTGGTGCACAAGAAACATTCCTTATTATCATCATCAATGTTGAAATCAGTTGCTTCAAAAATCTAATAATGATGTCTGCAGCGCAATATTTGATCGGAAGGATTAAAAAAAAAAGATGGTTATTTTCATCAGCTATGGCTCGTTAGCGCTAGCATTCTGCCAGCTTCAAATCAGACACAGATGAAATAGTGCAGTAAGATCACATTTATTTAAATAAATTGTACCATTATTTAAATTAATTAGCGATCGATGGACAGATCGAGGAGAGAGAGAAAGAAATGACAGTTGTGTGTGCGTTACCTGTGTCTGCGCATCTCTCTACAAACAATGAAGCTTCAAACTCCTCGATGCTGAAGAATATCATGTAGTGATCTAGTATCTAGGCTTTTTTATTAATAAAAGTCACGTGGCAGTGCTAACGACAAGTTTCTGTGTCTGCGCAGCACAATCTGCGATCTCCGACCTCTCTCTCTCTCTGTGTGTGTGTGTGTGTGTGTGTGTGTGTGTGCGTGCGTGTGCGTGTGCATAAGAACAGCATTTATTTGAAATAGAAAACCTTGGTAACATTATAAATGTTTTTACTGTCATTTTTGACCAAATTAATGCATCCTTGCTAAACAGAATTTTTCAACAGGGAAAAAAAAATAAATAAATAAATAAAAAAATAAAAAAAACTTACTGACCCCAACCTTTTGAATGGTAGTGTACATACAATCCATCAATATGAAATGTAAGGTGTGGGACTTACTCCTCTTGCTCCTTCTCTTCAAGGGTCCGTCTCTTCTCCATCAGGTCTCCGTAGAATCGGGACTGATCTCTCTTCTGCTGCTTGAGATCGATGCCGGCGATGAAGCCTCGGCCATACAGCTGAACCTGATGCTTTTCTTTATATCTAAACACATAAACAGAGTCAAACCTGTGTTCTTGTACTGTCAAGTAACGCTTTAGCTCCTGTATTATATATGCTACATAAATATGTACAATCCAACTGGCTAAGCATTTGCAGACCTAAAAAGAGTGACCTAAGGCAGTCAAGATCAAATGCAATGCAGTAAAATATACAAAATAATCTGGACTTTTGTGCGCAAATAGCAAAGCAGTGCAGTTATTTCTGGCTTCTCATGAGATGCTCACATTGGATTGTAGTCGGTTGATGTGTCTTCAGACGCATCCCACTCAAAGACAAACTTCCTGTCATTCAGATGGCGTGTGCGCCGCCGTTTCTTCATACCACCAAGATAACGCTCCTGAAGAGAAAATAAACAAGTATTGGTTCTCCATTCCTCAAAAAGAGACAACCCCCCCAATGCACTTCAATTCACAACAGGAAAAAATAAATGGAAAGATGATTATTCTGATGGCAGACACTACCTTTACAAATGTATTTCATCAATTTTTCTGGAGCCACAATTTGCTGTGCTTATTCCCAAAGGGATATTTAGTAACGGTTTACTTAAACTTCTTTAGGTCTGAATGCTTTTTGTACCTGACACATTCTGCTTATTGCCAAACAATGTGATTCAGCATCTGTTTACGTACAATGTAAAAATGAATTTAAATATAGATTACTGGGCTACATTTTACAAGAAAATACTATTTCAGTCTTTCTACTTGAAAATTTTAGTGCTGTCAAGCGATTAAGCGCATTCAAAATAAATGTTTTTGCTTACATAATATATGTGTGTGTACTGTGTATATTTATTATGCATATATAAATACACACACGTGCATGTAAACATCTTGAAAATATTTACATGCATATATATTCATATAATTTATATTATTCATAATATATTTAATATATAAACATAACATATATACATGCATGTGTGTGTATTTATATATACATAATAAATATACACCGTACACACACATATATTATGTAAACAAAAACATTTATTTTGAATGCGCTTAATCACGATTAATCGTTTGACAGCCCTAATATATATAAGGATCACTGGTGCTCCACTGTATGTTAACAGGTTAACTTTTCTGCTTGACACATTCTGCTAACTGCTAATCAATGTGATTCTGTATCTGTTCATGAAATTGTGACTGTTAAAATTTTGTGTAATCTAGTATTCACGTTTTTCCCTATACCCTTTATGTTTGGCAATGAATGAAATGTTTAATACTAATTTATTTTTTTAACGATGATCTAAAGTGGTTAGTCTTTTCTCCAGCTGAGTAATGGCATGTTTCCACTGCATGGTGGTACAGCACAGTATGGTTCGGTACGGCTCACTTTTGGGGGGTTTTCCACTGGGTACAGTACCTGGTTCTTTTTTCCAGTACCACCTCGGCTGAGGTTCCAAGCGAGCCGTACCATTACCAAAATGTGACATGTAAACCCTGCTGATTACTGATTGGCCCGGAGAGAATCGTCACAACCTTGAACTTGCGACACGAGACACCAAACCAGCTAGATTTAAATCAGCACAGCGAACGATTGAACGCAACTATTTTTGAACGAGCGTACCTTTTTTTTAACAAACAAAAATGGCTGTTTCGTGGTCTGTTGGGGAAGTACAGAGGTTCCTCTCATTGAGCCTCATTCATGAAACACGAACAGAACGAATTTTTGTGCAAATCGTTCGTAAAGCCGTTCTGACATAAACTTTCGAATTCATGAAAATGTTCGTATTTTCAAAATGTTAGTTGATACGAAAAATGTACACCTGCTCCCTACCATGTGTAAATGGTGCGTAAAACCTTCTGTGTTCTTTTTGGCAAACTGATGACACTGAATTTTGATGCACTGCCATCATAACATTTTACAAGTTCGTTTGCTCTGGTTTTTTTGTTGTTTTTTTTTTGTAGCTGAGAGTTGATAAACTGTTTAGCTTTGGGTAAAACGCAGCGCTTGTCACTGTCACTTTTTACCCAACCGTCCAATCAATGGAGAAGGGGCGGGACAAATACCACACCGACCAATCATCCTACTTGTACAACAACTGAACAACAATAGAGAAGTTAATTTTGTTGGTTACTATTCAGTAATATTCTTCAAAATGAGATACTAGTAACACTTTACTGCCTTGGATATTCCTTATCATAGCAGCCAAAGCGTCTCAGCTGGAAAAACGCTGTGCCACCAAAGCGTTCTCAAGCGCCGCCAGCTGGCCGTTTTCAGAAGAGTGCTTGACATTTTTCAGGTGGCTAAAAACGCTTTGGTGGACACACGTTATTGAATATTTATTGTTAGCCATATGGCCTATTAGTCTTTTTTTGCATTTATGCAATATACTGGAGCCAAACCTGAGAAAGTAGACCAGAATATTCCACTGCGTTCCTGGACATGCAATTTGCGTAGCTGTAATTCATAGGCGGGGATTATGCTAATTGTGTACGAGCGTGCACGAGCGCCCTATTTATGAATGATTGGAATTCATTCACATACGAACGTTTAACTGTCAAATTGGACGTTTACGAAGCGTTTGTGAATCCGGAGGAGAGTTTTCGGGAAGGTCCGTTTTAAACTGCAGTGAAATGCACACCGAGCCGAGGTGTCTTGTTGTTGTACCATGCAGTGGAAAAGAGCCTTAAGTGAAGACAATGTAGGACTCTTCACCTTTATGGCCTGCAGCTCTTTTCCTTTGTCTTTTTCTTCTCTAATCTTCTGACGCCCATCATCTTCATCATTCCCATTGTTCTCTCTTTCCATCCGCTCCCTTCTTTCCCTCCGCTCTCTTTCCTGAGGATCCTCTGCAAGTTGGATTAGGTAAGATGATGAGAAGAGAAGAACTGAACATTGCAGACAGACACTAAATGATACAAAACTCCAATTTTAAAAGTATAGTCATGTTTCCATTAGGGATGTCACAAGAACCGATACTACAGTACCAAGTCGGTATTCACATTTTAAAATCCTGCCGGTACCTGTTTTTCTTCAGTAGCGTAAGTACCGATGGTACCGACTAGCGAGGATGCAATTCTTCCAGAACTGAAGGGGGATGGCAGAGCATCCGCCTGGAAGTGTTTCAGTCAGCACTCAAAGGGTAAAGAAGAAAAAACGCCTACAAGCAAACAAAAGAACTACACGTGGAAGACGGCAACGATATATGAATATGATTGTGTGAGATTTAAATGAAAGCGCGCAGCTCTGAATGCACGAGCGCTGTGCATGATCACACATACACATAACTGTTTGACAGCTTACCGCTTCTTCATTCGTTGTGTATCCATCCGTGGCTAATATTACTGGTTTAAATAATTGTTGTTTATGTTAATGCTTTTAAAAAATATTTTCGGCCTGCCAGTTTGTCAGTGAATTGTGTGTGTTATTTGAAAGCCAAGTACCACTAATGTTGTGTTTTTGTAATGTTAAATAAAAGAGTTAATGTTTAAGTAGTATTGCTATTTTTTTCCGTGGTATCGACTTGGTATCGAGTATCGTGTACTTTGTGGTATCGGTACCGACTACTAGATTTTTGGTATCGTGACATCCCTTGTTTCTACAGATGCTACTGTTGTCCTGCCTCTCACCTAACATCTTCCTGCCGATGTCCTGAAATATTCTTCGTTTCTTCCTCTCCTCGTCCAGTTGTCTGCGGCGTTCCTCTGCCACCTGCTCCCTCCGTTTAATGGCCTCAGCTTCTCGCTCTGCTTTAGAAAAGAACTTAGGCTGCAGCAGGATCAAATGTTTAGAAAAAACAACAACAGTGGAATGCATTTGCATTAAAAAAACTCTCGTCACCTTAGATTCTGCCTCTTCTTCTGCTTTCTTCTTAGCAAGCAGCTCTTCAAGAGAAAGAGGCTGCACCTGGAACAGTGCAGAAACAGTGTTAAAAAAAAAAAAGTACACAGTACGGAATATTCAAACTTGAAATGACTTCTAATAGAGCACCTTCTCTTTCTTCTTCTCATCTTCCTCCTCTTCCTCTTTTTTCACATCCTTCTCCCTCTTTATTTTCAAATCCTTGGATTTAGGAGAAGTGCTCCTGGGAGGAAAAATCAAACGGTTTATAACTGAGTATTAAAGTCATCATGAAATCAACATTGATAATACTTATTTTAATGGAATATTGCAGTGTTTATTATAAATTTAACTGCACATCTTACCCATTTTTTCTCATTTTAGAATCACTTGGATATATGTCACAAGTGGGAAGAAAAAATGATTGCAACTTCCATTTCATGACGACTTTAATATATTTATATTTTAGTTTAATTTACATTTTTAAAATATCTCATTATGTATACACAATGCCAGGCAATTCAATATAAACAAAACTCAACAATAAGATTTTTTTCTTCTGTTCTCGCATAGTGCAGATTTGTATTTAATGCTAATATTTTTCACCAGCTCTACTATAATGATTTTTTACATTTTTCAGCATCATATTTTGTGTTAGAGGTTATAGTACAAATGTCATAATATTATATTCCCTTGAGTGTAAAATTAAAAAAAAAATTTCTGCAGAATTTACAACAATGTTCAATGCATTACAAAACATTATCAAAAAGCTTGTTGATAGGATCAATACAAATAAGTCACATATAGTCACATAAACTAAAGCACTGGCACCAGGGCATCCGTACTCTTTGGCCCTAAAAAGATTTTTGAGGCAAGTATGATTCAAACCTTGATTTCTTGGACCGGTCCTTGTCCCGTCTGTCCCTGTCTCTTTCTCTGTCTTTGCGGCTCCTGTCTCTGTCTCTTTCTTTGTCTTTTAGACGACGGTCTCTACATACAGAGAAGAGGAGTTCAAGCGTTAGAGTACAAATATATTATATCATTGATATGAGAAGAACAGTATATAACCCTACACACCGGTCAGGAGATTTGGATCTGCTGCGGGAGCGCTTGCGTTCACGGGATCGGTGCCGTTTGCGTTCTCTGCCAGGAGACCCTTTCCGGTCACGATCCCTGGAGCGAGACCGACTGCGCTTGCGAGACTCCCGCTCCTTCCCTGCGGTGTCCAGGTCCTTCTTATCCGATGAGTCACCCGCCATCTGGAAAGAGGGAGAAAGAAGCTTTGATTGTTGTTGACAAGGTTTGTTGATGTTTTACGCTAAGGCTGCGTAAGATTAATTGGCTTGCATCATACGCACTTACATTTTAAAAAACTTTTTGTTTCCCAAAACTGTGCAACATTTATTTATCAGGACTTAACAGATTATTATATAGACTTATTGAACAGGAAAAGCATTTTGTTTTGTTTAGGAAAAAGAATTAGTCAGATTTTAGTCAAATTGCAACCATTAAAACACGGCTAAACAGTGTAACTAGAAAATTACATGTGCAATAATATTGAGCCGCGGGATATTATTGCACATCTAATGTTATATCAGTTACAGAGTTTGCGCTGGAGTTTTAATAATATCGTTTATCTCACGCGGCAGCGAGCACAGCAATGGCCTGCTCTCTCCAATAATCAAAACCTTTAGAAACCAGAAAATGACTTTAACGAGTAAAATCAAGTTATTAAGAACATGCTCAGCTGTAATGTGATTAAAACAGTAGAAATTAGACGCATTTACTTGCCTTTAAAGATCAAAATCAAGTTGCTTGCGAAGCCTGTGCGTTTCACTGAGCCGCCATTATGTTTCGCGTCAACCTATGACAGACTTCCTGTGGGGGGATTATGGGAAATGTAGTCTAAAAACCCTTTATTATTGACGACGATACTACTACTACTACTACTACTACTACTACTACTACTAATAATCATCATCATCATCATCATCATCATTATTATTATATTTGTTTTTTAAATAATAAAAAAACTAAATTTTTATTATTTAAAACTACATTTTTATCATTAAACTACATTTTGTAACGTTTAAAATGATGAATTGAAAGTAGTTTATGTTAACAGTGCATGACTGAATACTGGATGAGTGAAAGGTTTATGGGAGATGTAGGCTTAATCAAAAATAATTTTAGAAATCTATGAAATTTCTATAACAACAACAACAACAACAACAACAATAATAATAATATAGATAATGCTTCCTGAAATACTATGAACTTTTAACTTTATCCCAAAACATTGTCAGCAAGATGTGATTTTATTTTTTATTTCATTTTGTGTTTTTTTTTTCATTTTCTTTAAAAGTAAATAAACTAGGCAAAATTTTGTAACATGTTAAACGGAATGTTAAGTTTTAATTAACAGTGATTGACTGATTACTTTGGATGAGTGAAAGGTTTAGGCCTATAGAACAGCCTGAAATATCGATTGTTATAGTTATTATTATTATTATTATTATTTACATTAAAAAAAATTCATTACAAAAAAAACAGAATTATGTGACAAGTATTTGAATTTTAACTATAAATATATGTACAGGCGATAGGTAGCCTACGCTCATGTGAAAGTTAGAGAAAATCAGCATGAAAGGCGTCTATTGTACAAATGCTATTCAGGGCTTGGCCACAGCGCAGATCATTTTAACAACTGCTTATTCTGGAAATGTGCGCGCTTTAGTAAACGCTGCTCTGTTACTGGCAATAATAGGCCAAATGGCCAGCGGAGGGGGTGCTGAAGCACACTTGAACAGTCCACTATGGAAGGAGAGCAGGATGAAGGGAGATCGTGGACATGAGCGCGAGAGCAGCACGCGGATCGGGATGCGGAGTGAGTCGGAGAGACTCCAGACTTTCCAAAACTGGCCCACGGACGCGCCCGTGAGTCCTGCGGAGCTGGCCCGGGCTGGATTTCACTATCTGGGGTACGGTGACACGGTGCAGTGCTTCTGCTGCGATGGGATCCTGAGGCACTGGGTTCACGGAGACACTCCGCGGGGGGAGCATGAGAGGCACTTCCCCGCATGCGGCTTGATGATGGGCAGGGATGTGGGCAATGTTCCGCAGGGCTCGTCTGACTCTGTGGACGGGCAGCTCTTGAGTCAGCTGCAGCGGCTGACCGTAGACGAGCAGGTGCTGTCTGGGCAGGCGGTGTACCCAGAGATGGAGTCGGAGGACAACAGACGATCCTCTTATCACAACTGGCCCACTGGAGCAGCGGTGCAGCCAGACGCGCTGGCGCAGGCGGGCTTCTTCTACACAGGTGCGTCTCAGACTACAGCAAGGATAAGAGTTGTTTTGAGAGCAAAACAACGTAACTGAAATGAAATTCCACACGAAATTATGATTTTATGGGATTTTATGTGGTTTCCACTCGGCGCGGAAGAGAAACTCTTTTGCTTCTGTTTTGTGCAACTACAATCACGCGCCGGCAGTCACGCGCACTCTGAATGAACGGAATGAACGAGAGAGCGCGCGAGCCGCTTATTATTATGATGATATGCATTCAAAAATTTCATATCGCTTACTCTCATTAAAGAACAATACAATATGTTAACTTATAAAGTGTCAAAATAAAACATAAAACAATCACGTTCATTTAGGCCTATAAAAACATTCTTTGAAATTTTAAATTGATTTAAAAGTGACCAATTTAAATTAGGCTGTTTACTGTTTTAGAAAATTGTGTTGGAACTTTATAAAAGTTGATTAGAAATGACTTAGAACCAGGGGTGATTCTATAGCCTAATTTAGGTGGATATAATAATAAAATAATAATAATAAATAAATAAATGTTTGACTAATAGGGTGAGATGGTATACTAAACTTATTGCAGTATTCCACTGTATTACATAGATGGGATAACATTTCAGTACTGAATAAGCCAAATTCTTCCTGATCTCTCTCTCTCTCTCTCTCACTCACTCACTCACACACACACACACACACACACACACCTGTTTACTGTACAAACCCAAAATTTTACTGTTTGCATTTCTAGTAGCCTACAGACCTCTTTCTTTAGCTCAAGTATGCAAACCTCTTTGTCACATGCACTGGATTATGTTTTATATTTTAAGTTAAATTTTCAAATGAAAGTAGCAACATGGTCATTTTATAAAGTATGCTATAAAGCCCCCCTAAAAATGGCCTAGCGATGGCCATGCTTAGAACTTAGAAACTTGCAATTCTATGGAGAAAAGTCTTTTTACAGGTTTAGATATGTATATATTCTGCACGGTATCTGTTAAATGTAATGTGTTTTTTAGAAGATGGTAATGATTGTACGTTTCTTAGGTCATGGTGACAATGTGAAGTGTTTCTTCTGTGATGGTGGTCTGAGGAACTGGGAACCGGGAGATGACCCCTGGCAGGAACACGCCAAATGGTTTCCTCAGTGAGTTTCTGTTTCTGTTTTTTTGTTAGCGTGAAATGTCAGTTTCACAATCAGTCTGATGGAAGGCCTACACTGATTTCTAAGGTGAATGACTTCTGTTTATTTCCCAAGTTCCCTTAAAAATGTCCAAGTGTAGGCCTACGTTTTATTAGCGTTTACGAAATTCAGCAAAATGGACAAATTGCATGCTTTACAGCAACAATGCACGTGTACAGCTATCCTACAGAAGCTTATTTCCATCAATCAGTCAATCAATCAGTGTAATTGTGACTATTTATCTCACAATTTGGACTTTTTTCTTACAATTTCAAGAAAAAAGTCAGGATTGCAACATTTAAATTTAGAATTGCGAGATACAAACTTGCAATTCTAGGATTTTTTTCTTTTCTTAATTCGGAGTTTACATCTTGCAATTCTTTTTTCCTGCCCTGAAAAAAATAAATAAATAAGGTTATTGCTACTTTTTATAGTCTATGACAGTTTTTCTCAGAATTTAGAGTTTATATTTCACAATTCTGACTTTATATCTTGCAATTCTTTTTTTTTCAGAATTGAAAGGTAAAAGGTCTGAATTGTGAGATTACATTACCCTTTTTATTATTTTATTCTATGATGGAAACGGGCTTCCATACTCTCCACTGTAATTATGACTGATATATTTATGACAGTGAATTCCACTAATTTAACAGTAGGGGGAGACAAAGTCACAAAAATACACAAAACATATATTATTTATTCCACAATAGCTAAGTACAATACAAAGTAATTAGTGAATACTAAAGAGACATTTTGTACATTCAAATCTAAATTGCTTCATACCAAATTGATGTTGTTTTGGTGTTTTAGTGCATGTGTACTCATTAATAATATTGTCTATGTGCTTCCAAAGATGTGAATATTTGATTCAATCCAGAGGACGGGAATATGTGAGCCATGTCCAACAGTCTTACTTCAACATGAATGAGAGCATGGTAAGTAATAATGACGCACCTAACCATCAGTTTACGGTTAATTTAACAGCTATATTTGCAAGATTGCTATAGATTTAAAAGGTTTTTCTTTGTTTTAAAGGGTGGATCTCCATCATCAACTGCAGGAAACATTACATCAGGCAAGTCAATCCAAAAGAACTTTTTCAAAGGTGTAACAGAGCAGGGGTTTTCAAATGTTTAATTAAGAACCATGGACTCCAAAAATGATGATCCCCCTGCAAGGGGCTCCTCACCAAAATATAAATACAGTTTTATTTATATTTTGATGTATAAAGCCATTTATACTGTGTAAAAAAGCATAAAATAGATAATATAAATTTTCAATTAATTTCAAATGTATTTGTGCAGCTTACAGCTTAAAAGTAGCTTTAATCAAAATAGAGCCATGTAATAGGTAATAAAGAAAAATAAATTATTTTTCACAAAACTATATACAGATTTGTTTCTTACTTCTGTTAGAATACATTTAGTAATATTATTTCATGTCAAATTTTCCAAGGACCCATTAGCACCCTCCTGTGGCCCTTGGGGGCATCTACAGGCCCTTTTTTGAAAACCCCTGACTTTACATATTTCCTGCAATTCTTATGTCCTGTAAAATGTTCCATTGTTGTAGTGCTTGTGTTGTATGGATAAACAGACTCTTATGTGTGCTTATTACACGGCTGTCTAGAATACTTGATTCTGATTGGTCGCTCACAGCATTCAGCACTCAAATATTTCTGAATGATAACCATTGTCCATGACATGGAAATCAGTGATTCCTACATAGCTGTATGTGTATTCTGTCTCTAAAACAATCAAATAAACTCAAACCAGTATTTGCTGTATTACTTTTTGGGGCAAGAAGCTGTGTAATAAGCAGGAAATATCAGGTTGCATTTTGTGCTGCCATGCATTTTATGTTCCTCAGTAGTTGTTATTATTAGTATTCCAGCTCTAACAACTTATTTTTCACCCAGGCAAAGGACCTTCTCTTCTTCTCTTTCCTCACTAACTAACAATGATGATGATCAGTGTTACTCTAACTTTCAGTCTTTTGTGATGCAGTTTTGCAGTTTTTAATTAATGTGTGCTGCTGGTAAACAAACATACCTGAACTGATTCTTTGCATAAATCACTGAATAAATTACCCACAGCAATATCTTGCTTTGCATAACACATCATACACACAAGCTCTTTTTATACTTCTACTTGTGAGGACCTAGAAAAGACTTTATTGTTTCTAAATTAAGCAAATTACTACGCACTTAAAGGAAAAGTTCACCCAAAAATGAACATTTGCTGAAAATGTACTCACTCTCAGGCCATCCAAGGTATAGATGAGTTTGTTTCTTCATGGGAACAGATATTGAGAAATGTAGCGTTACATCACTTGCTCAGTAATGGATGCTTTGCAGTGAATGGGTGCCGTCAGAATGAGAGTTCAAACACCTGATAAAAACATCACAGTAATCCACATGACTCCAGTCCATCAATTAATGTCTTGTTAAGTGAAAAGCTACATGTTTGTAAGAAACAAATCTACCAAAACTTCAAACCGTTTCAGCAAAAATATAAGTCCTCTGTTTTTTCTGCAGTGAAAAAGCTGCACTGTAAAAAAAATGGTTGTTTCAACTTAAAATAATTTGCTACCCCGCTGGCTTAAAATTTTTAGTATATTCAACTAAAATATTCCAGTCGTCCCTTAAATTAACATTGAGTAATTTAAAATTTCAAGTTGACTAAACTAAAAATTTTAAGTCAGCGGGGTAACAAATTATTTTAAGTTGAAACAACTTTTTGGAACAATTTTTTATAGACTCTCATTCTGACGGCACCCATTTACTGCATAGGATCTATTGGTGAGCAAGTTCTGTAATGCTACATTTCTCAAAATCTGTTCCGATTAATAAATAAACATATACATCTTGGATTGCCTGAGGGTGAGTGAATTTTAAGCAAATATTCATTTTTGTGTGAACTATTCCTTTAAAGCATTTTTAGATTTTAATTAAAACCCATTAGGCCCTTTTACTATCGATAACTTTCTCACTAAGAATATTTTTGCAAATATGGCCCTCACAAGTGAAGTGGACAGTCCCTCTTACGCATGCACTCATGTTCCTGTGTGCTGTCCCGCTGGCAGAGGTGCTGGGTGGGCAGAACTCAGTGGCGGCAGCCATGTTGTCCCCTGTGGTGCAGGCGGTGCTGCAGATGGGTTTCCAGCACTCGCTAGTGGAGAGTCTGGTGCAGTCACGCTACCTGCTCACCGGCTCACACTACACCTCAGTCTCTGACCTGGTGACCGACGTCCTGCAGGCCGAGGAGGAGGAAAGGCAGCCGGGGGAGCCCAGACCAGGTGTTTCCAAACCCTCTATCAGTATACAGCAAATCTCAATTACATAACCTAAAGTTGACATAGTTTAAAGGATGCTATTGTCTTTACACTGTCATGTACTGTATAAAGTTTTCACAACTCACAACTTTCAAAAGTTTTATGGAGTTTTACTGTACTGAAAGTTTTTTTTCCAGAAAGATGTTTCATCAGCTGAACAATCTGTATGTTGTTAAAAACCACAGTACAATCCAGAGAACGCATTGTACTTATATCCCTCACAACTTCATTTTCATTCCTGTCAAAAATGAAATATGGTGCTACCCTGACTAGATAAAGAAGGAGATATTTGAAGGGATATTTCACACTAAAATTAAAATTCAGTTATTATTTACTCATTCTGGTGTTGTTGATGTCTCACGCCCTTTTTTCTCGACCACAAAAAAAAAAAAAAAAAAAAAAAAAAAAAAAACCATGTCCTGTTCACGCATGTCCATTTAACAGCAACAAACAGCGACTGTAATGTTAATAGAACGCTTGTTTAAAGTGATCTGTTCTTTAGTATAATTATCAAAACATTAACAGAAATATTATTTATACATCATTCATTTTTTTAGTTGGATGTTCATCTAACATTACAACTACTTGTTTCAGACCATTCATAGAACATTCAAAAGTAACAATATTAAAATTTTTCTGGTGACATTTTTGTTTGTCCAATTCTCACTATTAACTAGCATGCATATTACTAGCATATTGGCTGTTTATTAGTACATGCTAAGTGCATATTAATGCCTTATTCAGCATGACCACATTTTAGATCCCTTAATCCTATTCCATATACCTAAACTTAGCAACTACCTTACTAACTATTAATAAATAGCACTAAATTAGGAGTTTATTGAGGTTAAAACCATAGTTAGTAGTTATTTAATAGTGAGAAATGGTCCCCAAACTAAAGTGGGACCATGTTTTAAAACATCTAAAAAACTGGACATTTTGAATATTTAGAGAACATTAAGAAATAATGATTAATAACTTAATGGGAACGTTAACAAAATGTTCTTTGAACATATTGTTAGCTGGTGACCACCTTCAAGGTTTAAAAAAGGATGCAAAGGTATCAAAATACAAAATACATGCGACATATTTTAAGTGTTCTAAAGGTATGCGATAGGGTTTGGATGAAAAACAAACTGGAATTGAGTTTATTTAGCAAAAATCCTGACCTTGGCATTTTTTCGTTTATGAAATGGAGCTTTATTCCATGGAACACAACATTCTATTTTTTGTGTTCCACAGAATAAAAACAGCTGAAGATTTGCATCAACATTTTTGCATTCCACTGCACTAATTTAATTTTTTTTGTTTTTGTTTTTTGCTATTCCATATAAACAAGAACTTGATGAATGTATTTGACAAAATTTTTTTGCTCTGCACCTTGCTGCTTTTTCTTGCATGAGCGACATGTTTTGAATTTGCCATCAACAACATCAAATTAAAATAAGTATTAAATACATTTGACAACCTGCATTCTTTTCCAT
Source organism: Tor tambroides (assembly GCA_021397915.2). NCBI lineage: Eukaryota > Metazoa > Chordata > Actinopteri > Cypriniformes > Cyprinidae > Tor > Tor tambroides. Next base: position 105,396 of record JAFVLL020000949.1, on the reverse strand, counting down.
CCTCTTGGGTCTCGCACTTGTAGATGTGTTTTGTGTGAGCACCCCCTAAGATCTGAAATGACTTATAGATTAGTAAATTATGACATACTTTAAATTTGTGAACTTGTATTATAATTTTCTGATAATGTGTGCCATTCATTCCTCTAACATGTGGATGGTTTGTTCCATCAGAGACTGTGGAGAGGCAGAGAACACCAAGAACGCAGGTCTCAGACAGGGAGAAAGGTTCATTTTAACATGCTCTCGTTGCACTTATAGTGTGTGTGTGTGTGTGTGTGTGTGTGTGTATCTTAATCTTCTCTCCATCTAGTAGCCTCTGGGATGAAACAGATCAAACTGTCAATCATCTCAACTGACTCAGACTGATCTGAAAACTTGTGCATTTGTGTGTGTTTTCCAGTGCGATCAGACCTGAGTCCAGAGGAACAGCTGCGACAGCTTCAGGAAGAGAGGACCTGTAAGGTCTGCATGGACAAACTCGTCTCCATGGTCTTCATCCCCTGTGGCCACCTGGTCGTCTGCACCGACTGCGCAGCCAGTCTGCACCACTGCCCCATATGCAGGGCAGTCATCCGAGGGAGTGTGCGAGCATTCATGTCATGAAGCGCAAACACATTCATACACAGCAACAGACTGTTGCGCAACAGTGTCATTAGCAAGAATTGTACTGCACTCGGGATAGTGAAAAAATACTCAACAAATGTTATAAATAGCTTCCAAATCAGAATCTGTGCTCTGACACAAAGACATATTGCTTCATATTTGGCTATACATTAAAGCTACAGGGGTCCAAAAGTAAACTTCACATCTAAAGTCTAATATAATACATTGGAAAAAAATAAATTATATATATTTAAATATTTACATATCGGTTTTAGTGAGATGCTTTGTTGCTTGAAATATTAACATGAATTTCAAAATGTCAGTAATTTGGTTTTTCCCCATAGTTTAATGACAGCAGCACTTTAGCTGCAAGAACATCTGATCATCTGTACAAAAATGTTTATTAGTGACCTAAATAAAGCAGGATATTAATGATGTAAAAAAACAAATCATAAAAAAACATTGTTAATTTCCTGGTTTAAATGAGATTTTAAATCCCAGATTTCTTATGTGGACTTTTGGACCCTACAGTACTTTAAAATGTTTTGCATGCTTGTAAGTTCTGGACAAAACCAAAGTTGATTTTGTGTCATGCCAAAGTACAGCTTTTTGTGATTTTTCAGATGGCAGTTTATAAGAGACCATATTGTATAATAATATTTTATTATTACTGTATTAACACATTGCACTTCTATTTTCATTAATAAAACAATTTGCATTGCACATCTTTGTCAAAGCTCTGCTTCTGTTACATATTAACCCTCATACTGAGTTCCAGTTGTTTTGCCCCGTTGAGAATTTTCTTTTTTGAAAATGATAATGTTTTCGCATTGGACTAACACCTACAGACTTTACTCACTGAAGGTATAACAAACCAACCCAACCAAAAAAATGGATAATTTTTTGTATTGGATATTGCCAAAATTACACAATTTTTATTTATTTTTTCCACTCCAAACCTGAGGTGCATAAGCTCAGATCAACGAGGCCAACGACCAATCAGTTTCAAAAAGAAATACAAAACCTGTGGTAATTGAAAAAAAAAATTTACAAAAAAATACTGACTCCAAGATTTAGTGATAATATAGCATAATGAGAAATCTTTAAAAGGCCGGTCATTTTTGACTGGGAGCACCAAAATAGGCACAGGACAGTGATTAAATGTCTAGTTTTGGCCTTTTCTATTTGCAGAGGAGGCTTGTAGGATGTGTGTCTGTTTATTCATGTTTGTGGCCAAAGACACCAATCCAAACACAAACAAGATGTGTAGTCAGTAGATGAAAAGCATACTTTTATTAACAAACATCTATTTACACTCTGGTCAGCAAACGTGTTGATGGACAGGCAGTCAATGAAGAAATATGGAGAAGAGACCAAACACAGAAAAGAGATACAAAAAGTGTTTACAAAAAACACCTGTAAAAAGAGACAGAGACATACAGATGAGGGGAGAGGTGTGATATAAATCTATATCACTCTTTTTCTCCTTATAACACTTCTGCAGCAGACTACCATTGCTGGCCTATGGTGAATATCCTAAACTCTACAATTACAAATGTACAGGAGTATTTTCAGAGAGAGGTACAAAATGCAATTTTCCTGGTCCATAGAGTTGAGTTGTCTTATACAGAAATACATTCAACACTAGGGGGCAGGATAGATTCATGACCAATATGAGGATCACTAACAGAACACTGAACAAGATAACTATGTTATTAAGCTGAAAACGTTAGTTTTTGCCATTTAGTTAATTGGTAATTGCTAAAACGCCCCCCCGCCTCCCCCCCAACTTCAACATTTAAAGGAGCAGTTCACCTAAAAATGAACATTTTCATCATTTACTCGCCCTTATGTTGATACAAATCTGTTGATTTACTTACTTCTGAGGAACACAAAAGAAGATGTTCTGTGAAATGTTCAAGCTGCTCTTTTCCAAACAACAAAAGCACAAAGCTATTGCATAACTTCAGATCACAGTATTCATATGCACTCTTAAAAATACAGGTGTCAAAAGGGGGCTGCCGTAGAAGAACCATTTTTGGTTCCACAAATAATCTTGCAGTGATCAGTTCTTTAAAGAACTATTTTTTTTTTCTAAGTAAAGAACAATATGAAGAACCTTTTGTGTAAATAAAAGCTTCCATGGATGTTAAAGTGTCTTCTTGGAACCACAGATGCCAATAAAGAACCTTTATTTTTAAGAGCAACCACTTTTATGGTGCTTTGTTTGACTTTTTTATTTTATGGAAAAGAGCAACGTGAGCATTTTTCAAAAGTTCTCCTTTTTGCATTTCAAGGGAAAAATAAAGACTTCTAAGCAACAGCAAGGATGAACTATTCCTTTAAGACTACAATATGTCCAGTTCCACAAGCACCCAAAATGCTGCCAAAACAGTACACACGTCTCATGATATGAAACATCTGGGATAACAAGCAACTACGTGACTATGAAAGTTAGAAAATACATAGGCTACTGACCTTTGGCCTTCACATCTCACATCATTTGGAAAGAAATACACAGTCCCTCTCTTCAAAACATGTCTCACACACACTATGATACATGTCAGGTCAGTCATTTGTGCTTTGAGGTTTATGTTTCCAGTAAACAGTTACAGTAGCTCTGCATCTACAGTGAAAGACATTGACAGCCACTCAACCGCTACTCGTATTCATAGAACGACATGCTGACGATTTGTTCACAAACTAATATTTGATTACAAGCACCATTCAGATGAAAGAACCGTTTTCTGTTTCATAACATCAGCCAGTCCTGTTATAATATCAATCATGAAAACAGTATGAGGTTATGTAATAATTGTACTGCCGGTACTGACTGACTACCAGAGGAAGCCCAAACTAGTTTCTGTTCCATCTAAAGGCTGATACAAACATATTGTGCAATAAATGATGATTATTAACATTAAAAATACTGACAGCATGCACAGGAACTCCCAAAACACTCAAGTCACGCTTAAAATGCACAAATTTCTTTGCATTAGATGCAAATCGATTAATAAGCATCTGAAAACAAATCAGGCAGATGTATATTTGATCTAATTTAATGACTATTATACATTGTTTAGTGTGATTTGAGTATCTAAATACAGAGATTTGGGGTTCACTGCATATAAATCAAGTCTTAAAACAAACAAAAAAAGACTAAAACTGAATTTGACAGTGAATTATGAGAATTGTTCATCACACTATGACACAAAACAACTCAGAAAAGCTCTAATTGTTTCTTGTATTTATATTTTACACTTCCTTTGCTTCTATTTTTGACTGCCACAGGAGGTCAGCTTGCTTTGTCTCTTTTTTTTTTTTTTGGGGCCGCACCCGTTTTCCTCCTCTCGGCTCCCTGCTCGGTTTTACTGGCAAATCCTGTGTGAAGGTAAACAGCACACAATAGCCCTCCTCCACACACACAAACAAAGCTGGAACTCGGTGAACCTCAACATCTGAACTCCCCCTGAATAACTCAAACGCATGGACCACACACCACACCAACAAAATACTGGGCCTTTTTGTTTAGATATGTTTTACATCCACTTGTGAGAGCGTCTAAATGAAGCAACTGGAACAATGTGCCAGAGCGTCCGATGGAGCAGCTGTGTTTTGTCCAGAGCTGAGAATCAGAGAGCCAATTCTCCAGTACTCCAGAAAGGGCTGATTTGGGGCGATTAGGAACTGTTTTAAACAGAGGAGAGGCAGGAGGTGAGGAGCAGAGAGGAGGAATGGGCAGAGCGGCTCTTCTTCACGACACACTTTCATTTACGAAGACCTGAAAAACACAAAAAGACAAAAAGAAATGTTGTTAGAGTCAACCGATATACAGTATCTGCTTTCTGCTGCTGATGGTTGTTATTTGGAGTGTTCTGTGATTAATTTTGTATATCACTTCTTTCTTTTATGTTATTTTATTATGAGATTGTTCTTTTAAGTGTTACTTTTTGGTTCAGTTTAAATGTATACACTACCTTTCAAATGCCTGGGGTCAATATGTTTAAAAAAATGAATAAATGTATCCTTTTATTCAGCAAGGATGCATTAAATTGTTCAAAGGTGACCATAAAAATATTACAAAATATTATAATTTTATAGAAGATTTCAAATAAATGCTGTTCTTTTGAACTTATTCACAAAGAATCCTAAATGTTTCATTCATAATATCATAAAATAAATAAATAAATAAACAAACTGCAAAAATATCAAGCAGCACAACTGTTTTCAAAATTGATATCAGTGTAGTAATGGCTGCTGAAAACCGAGCATTTCATCACAGGAAAAAATATTTTTTTAAATATATAAAAAAAGACAGGTATTTTAAATAGCAATGATATTTCACAATATTACTGTTTTACTGTATTTTGTTTGATCAAATAAATGCTGCCTTCACACAGTAGTGTATCTACATTTTGTATTCTATTTAATAATTACAAAACATTTTCATGGATAAATTATTATTTGTTAAATGTGTAACAGTAGTAATAATAGTTTAGTACCGTTTGACATTGAGTGGAAAGTTTTCATTCATATTTTTGACAATCATATTAACTATCAGCTTATTAGCCTATTTTCCCACCTTAAATATTGGTATTAGCAAAATCCACTTTCAATCAACCTCTAATTACAGTACTAAAAGTTCAAACTTACTTGTGAATGCACAAACACACACACACACACACACACACACACACCCGCTGGTTGATTTATTAAAATCTCTGTGATGGTGAAACGGTTGTGTATCTAGAGACAGGACAAGTACTTCGCTCATTTGCAACTAGTCTGATTAAACTGTCATGAAAAATGTCCCTGGGGCAAATATAATGTGTTTAGCACCTCCATGTGCACATATTGAAAAGGCTTCTTCAGCACACACTCATTACAGAGCCTGCATAATTTAAGGCTTATTGAAATGAGGCCAGGACCGGTCTCAGAGGAACCACTCCACTGATCCAAATTTCCCACATCAAAACCAAGATAAAACTCATACTGTAATATCGAGGGTATATAGCAGCAGGTAGCAGGAGATCAAGACCCTTTCAGTCATAAAAGCATTTACAGAGGGATTTATAGTTCCCCTCTACAAGAGATGAACAGGCCTGTCACACTGTCAGAACTTTCTCCCTTGGAGTAAAACACAAGTAGGTCTATAATACCTCGAGCATTCACATTAATATCAATGGCGGTAGCTCAAATGACTTGTGTTGCTGTCGATGGTTCTGAGGTCATTTCTTTCAGCCAATCACCTGAGCCATAACTGTCATGTGACTAATCACTCTGGAGCCGCAGGAAAATGACATCCTGACAACACTGACTGGTTGATAAATCAACAGGAACACACACACACACACACACAATCCCAAAGACTTCAGTAGTGACTATCCCGAGCTGTGACACTGAAGTCAGCAAAAAATAAAAAATAAAATAAAAGTCTTTCCCCAGAATGGTGGAGCTATATGTATGATGCTTAAGAGAAAGATAAAACCATGTTAAAAGAACACAATATTTTATTTATTAATTAATATATTTACGTACTTACATTTTTATTGATATGTTTATTTAAGGCTTTTTTGTTTGTTTGTTTATTTGTTTGTTTTCGTTTTCCATTTACTGTTGTATGGCTGATTGTTTGTTCACATCGCTGTCCATGTTTAGAAGTAAGAAAAAAAAACTAAGTAATTATGATTAATCTCATGTTTTACAACAAGTCTTTAGAAAGCACAACGAAACAGTAATTATGCAAATGAATCTTGTTTTATATTTTTCTTCTCTAGATATTTTAAATTTTGTTTTAATTTTTCTTCTCTAGACGTTTACACAGACATCCTAGCATCCTTGTGTTTATATTTCACTACACATTTCCCAAACTATATTTTTTTTTTTCCTTTTTGTCAAAGTTAATATTTCAATAATTTAACATTTGCATGTTCACAGTTCTCTGATATCAGCTGATGGTCAAATGACATGCAAGTAAACAATGTGTTATTTCTTCTTCTGCTTCTATCTTAAATGTATTTATATGTATTTTTATGCAGTTACATATATGGCTATACAACTTGGCCAAAAATTTTATTGTGATTATTCTGTCATATACTGCGATTGCCAATTAAACTGTTATTTGATTTCATATAAAAATGCCTACTGCTGACACAAAGAACAAAGACTCGACTGCTAAGGGAAAGAGTTACTTTTCAACTGTTCACACTTGGGTTCAGTCTTTATAAGAGCCAACTCACGCTTCAAATTACAATAGTAAAATGAAATATTTAATTAATTTTTTTTCACTTTCAAACATTAAAACCCTTGAGCTTTTAACATCAAATTCTCAAGACAGAACACTGATGAAATGCTGTCATTTACTACTGCAATGTGAATGTGAATGTAAACACAGAGCACACTGCATTCCCAGATTCACACATTAATGCAGTGCTTAATTAATGCAATTATTAGCTTTTTATCAACTCATAAAGCCCTGTTTGGGAAACCCTGAATTATATGATTTACAGTGATTCACGGGATGAGTAATTCATTCCTGTTGTAATGTTATGATCCATCTTAGAGCTAGTTGGTTTGGATTAAGGCTTTAAAAAATCTTTTTAATATAATACGTTTCTTTGATCTTCTTTAACATTGTTCAGTGTAATAAGAGAACACGCAGTCTCAAATGAAAACAGCTTCCCCAGATTACTAATGTATAATAACTGAATCTAAATCACAAAGATGAGTTATTCTGAACAAAACTTTTCTAGCACGATGAATACATGGCCAGACACATTTCACTAATGTCAATACCCCGTTCAGTTTTCAGCAGTCTGGCTCGTCCAGCCGCAGAAAGCAGGGCAGACTATTATTCTCAAGAAGATGCTAATAGTCTAGTTGGAACAACTAATGATAAAAGCGAGGAAAGTTGGCCAAACTTTGCGCCACTTCCGGCTGCCAGCCTTTAAAACGAGATCTGACCTTAAAAAGGTTCTACAGTAGGCTACATAAACAATAAAAGTGCTGGCATAGATCTCATGTTAAAGATGAATCTGATCTGGAAGCACATCAACACACTGGCACTTTTTCCATGTTAAACTAGAGAGCTTTAACAATAATAGTCCACATGTAACATTTAGCAATAACAATACAAAAATGTCTTAGCTGATATAAAAGCTCCTTTACTGTTCGATTGAGCTTCCCACTGTTTGACTAATCCCTCACTGGATGAGATCAGAATGCTTAATGAATGGACTAATTAAGAACTTACACTAATTAAAAGAAAACTAACTTTAATTAATGCTTCAGATAAGGGGCAAGCAGGGACAAGTGTAAGAGGATCTATTTTACTTAACTCACACGCACAGAGTGTGTTTGATTGGATTCACATTCACACACATTTTACTTTTACATGGGGACATGCAATAGACGCCTAAATTGTTTCGGAGTGTCTATTTACACTAAGTGCAAATAGCCCGACTTGTTGGCAGAGGCTATTTACACTAACTCCGGCCACCAACCTGTGATTGGGTTAGTCAACATTAAAAAAGACACTCTTTCAGCATCAGTTTCAGTAGCGTAGATAGTAAAGCTCATGCTTTTTGATGCGATCGACCCGAGTTCAAACTCGCTTTTTGCCAAACTTTTTTTCTCCCTTTTCAAATCTCATATCGCATCGGAAAGGCATTTATTTTCATTAAAAATGAAGGAAATAATCAAAAAGTTGAAATTAAAGTATCGGGTAGGGTTAGGGTAGGGAGGGCTTTATTGTCCCAATAAGGTGGCATCCATTTAATAATCTGAATTAAAACTATAATTTACACTCAATACGTCATTATTGCATACTGTTTTATAATGTACTACAATACTAAGGTGCAGATAATTGCTACTATTTGCAATAAGCAGTATAAATAGCAGAAAATCTTGCTATTTTAGCAGTGTAAATAGAATCTATAGCTATTTGCACTTAGTGTAAATAGTATCTATCGCTAAGAAAATATGCTATTTACACAGTGCAAATAGCTGCTGCCAAATTGTTTTTATTAAAGCTGTAAATTAAACCTACTAATTAAACACTCTCAATAATTACTATAATTATTTTAATTTATAATACTTTTATACTACGGGGCTGTTGAATGCTTGAATCTGATTGGCTGACGAAAGTCCTGAGGTGTGCAATTAGCTTCAAAGGAAACGCACGGCTAAAGTAGTTCCAGGCGAGTCTTGATTTCACTTCACTTTGCCAAAATGATTTCAGTTATTTCAAAGGTCCTTTACAGCCTAAAACAGCAAAATAACCAAAACCCACAACAACACTGACCAAGCAAATAAATAGCAAACAGCAGGATAAAAACAACCAATTATTTCCATGTTTTCGCCACAAAATTAATAATTCAACAAGCCCAACGTTAATTATTGCTTACATATTTTACATTATTTATGAAATAATTTTCAAACTGATGACATCTTTATATGTCCTCAGTAGGAGGTTTTGTCAGATTTTGTTCACATGTGGTACATATACTGCATTCCCCCCCACCACACACACACACACACACACACAGGTACTTACTGATGCACGGGCTTTAACAGAAGATGAGATGGTTTCTCATTGACATGGTAGAGTGGGAATGGGTCAAATCCACCAATAAAATCAACTGAAAACCAAACAAAAGATGAAATTAAAGAATGAAAGAAATGAAACAGGAAAATGAGCCATGAAGAGAACAAATGAAACATGAAATGATAATCGCTATGTAAAAACCACTAACAGACATAATGCATGACAGAAATATGAATAATGTGAACATTAACGCTGGAATATCGACTATGACACTTCATATTACACAAATCAGACAATTATTAACAATGAACAGTGCGTACATATGAAATGTGATATGATATAACTCTTACACACACGCATTCATCTAAGTCTGACTAAAATTCAAGTACACTAAGTTTTTTCTCTGTATCTGTAGAAAACTATTCAATTTTACTCCCTCTCTCTCTCTCTCTCTCTCTCTCTCTCTCACACACACACACACACACACACACACACACACACACACACACACACACACACAGAGAGAGACAGAGGAATGAATAACAGGTTTCTGAATGAGTGATTTTCTTTATCAGATGACTGGCTTCATTCAGCCCGGTGTGATAGACTCCACACTGAGAATACAGACAATACTCATTCTAACTTGGTATACAAGCAAAAAAAAAAAAAAAGAGGGAGAATATCCCCGGCATACCAATTAAATATTATTATATGAGATTAGAATGGAGCCCGCAATGCCTGCAAATGCAAGATTTTTCGCTGGGAATTTTGAAATATGCATTGCACTATGAAGTTTGAGAGTTAAATAGATTTTTTTACTCATAAATTACAATTGTCATCTTGTATTCACCTTTATTCGTTCACAAATAGCCATTCATGTCCATACAAATAAATTTATGTTCAATAATGAAGGAATTAGCTAGACGCTGATAAGATGGCACTTTTATCAAAGGCACTTCAATAAGCACACATTTTAGTGCATACTTGCATAGTAGGTGAATTGGGATATGCTGTAAGTGAACATGTGTTTTAGCTGTGAAAGCACAAACAAACCTTTCAGTCAATCCATAAAACCGCAACAGACGCAATCTCAAGAGCAATTTCACCTCCATGTTTACGCACATTAAACATACAGCAGGCTGGAAAATAGCAGGGCTGGTTTGTTTATCATAAACGACAGGCTTTGAGCTCATAATGTGTCATTAGTGTTTGCAGGATCCGTGGCGCTCCAGAGACCATGAGCGGCACTGCTATGTGAGGAATGCTGGGAAGGCAGAAGTTATTCCTACTGATGTGAGTAAATGGAAAACTTCACACGTACTTCATACTTTAAGACTTGTTTAAAGGGTTGGTTCACCCATAAATGAAATTCTGTCAGCGTTTTCATGTCTTTCCAATCTCATAGGACTTTAGTTAATCTTCGAAACACAAATTAAGATATTAACAAAATTAAGAAACACAAAGTATTAAAAAATATGTTTAATATAACCTGAGAGGCTTCTTTCCCTCCATTAAAAATCCAAATAACCAAAACTTAGAAGAGCCAAAAAGATCATAAATGCATCATAATTCAAATCTATATGAATCAAATGGTTTGATCCAAGTCTTATGAAGAGACACAATCTCTTTTTATGATGAACAGATTTAATTTAGTCTTATTTACATCTAAGCAATGCTCGACATGCAGTGAATCACATAGCTACAGTAAACATGGAAGCTCAAACAGATCTTTAAAGTGTTATGGGTTTGGAACAACATGAGGGTGAGAAACTGATGTCAGAATTTTCATTTTTGGGTGAACTGTTCCTTTAAGTAAGTTTTAAGTGCGAAACACACACTTCCAGAGCAAACCACCAGTCATTTCCAAGATTTTGCTCATCCACAAACCACTTTCACTAGCCCAGAACACTAAAAACATTAATTAAAAATTACCTAATAAATATTAATGATCAACTTCAAATAAGAGATGTACAACACTACTAAAATTTAATAATGGAATTAAATCAAGCTATGAACAAAATGTCAAGAAGAGAAAATGTCAGTAATGATTGATATACTTTTTAAATAATTAAAAGTAAATTGGGGATAATTGTGTGATAGTGTATGATTAACTATATACTGGTTAAAGGACTTCTTTTCATATGCAGACCTGTTTCTGCGGTGGAGAACGTGCCTTATAGACAAATGAATCTGAAGCGAGAGGAGGCGGAGAAATGTAGTACAACTGTCAAGAAGAAGTTACCCGCTAGGGCGCTATTCATTTTCAAAAAGAGAGGTGGGTGGAATGAATAGCAGTCACAATACTGTGAAAATGCGTCAGTTGAGTGAGAGAAGTTGAGTGCATGTCTCAATGTACGCAGATCTGAGAACACTCTCTCCATAAGCAACTGCCTATATTGTCCAGGTATATTAAATATTTGGTAACACTTTAGAAGAGGGAACACATATTAAGAGTTCTCCTTGAACAAATTAATTAAACTCATGCTGATTATTAATAGTTAGTAATGTAGTGGTCAATATGCTAGTAATAAGTAAACCGTAAACCTAGTAAACCGTGTCAGCTTGGCCTTGCACTACAGGTAGTAATCACATAGAGCACACGCAAATAAAACGACTCGAGTTCACATAAAAAATTCTCTTTGACTCTATACGCTATGTGTGTGCCCCTATCTCTCTCCTCTGCTTTTACCTGTCTCTCTCTCCCCTGCATAATGTAACGCACATACATCGGGGAAGCACTCACGCTAACATTCAGCTCTACACTATTTTGACCCACTTTCATAAAAAGCCTGCATAGGAATCTGCTCAGCACTGATAACCAACCAGACACTTGAGGTCCCACACATATTCTCTCTCCTGTTCCTGCTCTGATGTGAAGCCAGGTTTGCGTTTTCTTTTGGTAAACGCAGGTCTGAGAGAGGATCCGGGCTTAGATCAGTACTCAAGAGCCCACGCGTCCCTAGAGCTGGCAGAAGGGGCCGGTCTGTCCACTGTGATTAGATTAGATTCACACCGCAGCAAAGTGACTGCTGCTGCTTTTAACGAGCCAGTGATAACAGTGGGACCGCGACTACAAACTAATTATGGATGCAAGTCATTTAAAACAGAAAGAAAGAGCGAGGGAGGTGAGAAAGAAGGGCGGACAAGACAGGAGAAGAATCCATGGATAAAAATGAAGCCTGACACGTTATTATTCAAATCACCTGTAGAGAGTGAGAGAGAGTGTTAGAGACAGACAGAGAGAGGGAAACTTCAGAGGCGAGGAAGAGCAGTGGAGAAATTAAATCCTCCACTTCAAATGAGCGTGTAAATGAACCACACACAGCTTTGCATGACAGAAAATAGACCCACTGGGCTGCTTACACACACACACACATACACACACACCTCTGCAAGTCCAATGGCAATGTAGCATGAGGAAAGGAAGAGGTGCTTTAGCCTACAAATTCAAACTTACCCACAATCACAAGTCAACAACCATCTCCCTTAGATACCTAAAATACATATTTGAGGAGAAGTACAGTATATGAGGTGAAGTCGGTGCTTTAAAGGGGTCATATGATGCGATTTCAAGTTTTCCTTTCTCTTTGGAGTGTTACAAGCTGTTTGTGCATAGATAAGATCCCTGAAGTTGCAAAGACTAAAGTCTAAAAACCAAAGAGCTTTTCTTTATAAAAGTTAAGACTCTGCCACGCTCCCCTAAAACGGCTCATTTAAACACGCCCCTACATCTCTACGTCACGATGTGGGAAGATTTGCATAACACCGCCCAAACGTATACGCAATGAAAGAAGGCGGAACTATTATTCTTGATGTATTATTGTTGCTGCCGCCGGCGCCATGTCCTGGAGACGCTGTGTTTCCTTGTGAAAGTGAAAGTACTTTGTTTGGGCTTCCAAAATAAGACACAACTAGAAATCAGTGGTTATGTTGTATTTACAACACTGTTCCAGAGCAGTACAACGCAAATATTCGAGTGTGTGGAGCACATTTTACGGAGGACTATTTCCTGAACCTGGAAGAGTAGCCTACAATGCTGGCTCGCACAAAGGCTGTTTCTATAAAGTGGGGCAATTCCAACTTTGCAAGGACAGTCTGGCGCTTCTGACCACTGTAAGTACATTTCTGCTTCTGACGATTCAAATGCGAGTTTTGAGCAGTGTAGATTAGTGCTTGTTGTTTGTGTTTCTCCGATCACAAATGCAGACATGGTAATGTTTGTAAAAAGACAGTATAAGTCATTATAATCAGTAATTATGTCCCCACTGGATGCAACAAATGCCTCGTTTGTAATGGGTTTTATTGTTTTTATGTGGTCGCGCCGTGAAACGCCATCACAATACGGTGAAGGGCGTAACATTTCCGCTCACATTGATAAGCAATATTGAAGACGCAATTGTTTACAATACAACCAGAGCACATGCTGCTGAGCTGAGGGGTGGTACGTTTTAGACGCGCACTAGAGGCGGTTTAGCCAATCACAACACACTGGGCCAGCTAACCAATCTGAGCCCAATGCGTATTTCTGAGGGAGGGGCTAAAAGCAGGCAATGATCAGCTCGTTTATCAGAGAAGGAAAAGAGCGGTGTGGAATAAAGGAGTTTTTTTAAAAACGAAGCATTAACACATGTTAGACTGCACCCCATAAACACAATCAAGCCTAGAAAAAAAAAAACAGTCAACCACCCCTTTAATTGCAATTAATCGCATTCAAAATAAAAGTTTGTTTATGTGTGTGTACTGTGCATATTTATTAAGTATATATAAATACACACACATATATGTATATTTTTAAAAAAAATATTTGTATGTATATATATTTATACTTGTATATAATTTATATTATATATAAATATACACATTTTATATATAAATCTAACATACAAAACTACGAGAATACTTTTTGTGTGCAAAGAAAACAAAAATAACTTAGCTTATTCAACAATTCATCTCCCCAAGTTACCGTCTTCCACCATTTTGGAGAGTACCCCAGAACGTAATCAACATAATCAGCGTTGTTTACGTTCAGTAGACAGCACGCGCATGCTGAACGTAAACAATGCTGATTACGTTGATTACGTTCTGGGGTACTCTCCAAAATGGTATATTAAATATTTTTTTCTTTGCACACAAAAAGTTTTTTCGTAGCTTCGTAAAAATACGGTTGAACCCCTGATGTCACTGATGTCCTTGATACGTTTCTGTGCGTTGATCGTGGTAATATCCTTGCTGTAGGGTCAGAGAGCTCTCAGATTCCATAAAAAATATCTTAATTTGTGTTCCGAAGATGAATGAAGGTCTTGCGGGTTTGGAACGTCACGAAGGCGAGTAATTAATGACAGAATTTTCATTTTTGGGTGAACTATCCCTTTAAAAACAAGGTGGATAAAGCTACGGCTGGACCAACGTGGACAAATACTGTTATGCGAAGTACTGAAAATGTAGCTACTTTAAATTACTTTTCCAAATTTTCATCAGCACCACTATGTTTGCTACTTGCTATTCCTGATCAGTTTAAGGGTGCTGTCATTCTAGAAAGCATTAAATTGGACAAAAATTTAAGACCGCGTCTTTATATATCTTCAGTCTAGAAGAGAAACATTATAATTTCCAAATGCTTCAATGTGTTAAAAGTTTATTTTGTGAACTTTTAGCAGTGCACTAGCATACAGATGTCCTCAAAACTAACAGGCATGAAGCCACCAAACGGACATTTTGATTTCATGCGCTCTTTAAATCTCCAGAGTTATGAAGCAACCTCCGAGCAATAAAACTTTCCTTGGCGTACTTATAATCACTTTGATATTGGTAAATTTGTACAGAGCATACATATAGAGTTCACCCGGGCACATGTGCATGATAAAATACAAACAGACACAGCCTGTTCTCGATGAATGATGATGCTCAAAGGTCACTGGAAAACAAAAGCAAACAAGCATTGAAAGTAAAGGATAAAAAGTTGACCAATTCTCTGCAATCTAATCCTTCTTATCCATAAGGTACATTCCTCCAGTGAATGTTCAGCGGTGGTAAATGAAAGAATGGTATTCCCTACTTTTTTGGAAGAGGGGAAAACATTAATAGTCAGCGGAGGGCCGGTGTTTGACCCGTACAAACATGGCAGTGGCTTATCTCATCCCCTGGGCTTCACTCTGGTCCTCTCCCACTTAGTGAGGCTGTTAAAGCCTATTCTGCCGAGAGCAAATAATTGCTGTGTATATGCATTATGAACAATATTTTGAAACTGAAGTGAATTCGTACGGACCTATTCAATTCAGGAACAAAATTCCAAAGTAGTAAGAATACCAAAAGAAAACAGCACCTATCATTGCTAACAGTATCTGTACAACACTGGAATGCACTTTCTTTATCTGGCAAACCCTAATCTGATTGTTTATCAGATTTATCTGGCAAATTCTAATCTTTGTTGCTACTGGCATCTTCCAAGAGTGTTATACACACACATTCAGATTTCCCACACAAACACACAACCCAGGCTCGTTGGAAAAAAATGTGTCTGGGGTGATATTTCTGAAAAATAATAATAGGTTGCTTCTTGCATGTTTCATGACACTTTCAAAGTGAAATTTCCAGTGAGTGGCGCCAAAAGTGCTTTCCCTCTGATGAATCTGGCAATTTTATTATGCTGGTTGTTGTATGCATCATGGCAGTTTTTAAATGAAATGTCCAGGTGCCACTAGAAACTAGAGTGCCACTAAAAAGTTAATGCTCTATCACGTTTGAATATAATGTACCACCTACAAAAAACCTGACCCTAAACCTAACTGATAATGTTGAAAAAACCCCAGCAAATTTAAGATAAAAACACATTTGCTGTTGCAAACACACCATTTTAGCTTGGTTCTTCAAATCTTTCAGCTGTTTTATTATAACTTGTGTTTCACAGGATTCGCAAAGCACTCAACATCTCAAGGGCAATTCTGTACCAGGTGCACTACAGAGCAAGTTTACTATGTCAGAAAAGCCATACATATGGAGCTGGTTATACGATGCAAATATGAAAAATATATTAGTTTGCCAATCATGCACTATGGTAAAAGTGTTTTGAGGACATAGCATAGTACAAGTGTGCCTATGCAATGTTCGGATCATCGGTACACTCAACCGAGAACCGGTTTCTTTCGGACACGTCCAATTTGAGAACCGATGATCTGATGATACTGCGCATGCATGTAATTTTTCAAGTGGACGAAAAGCTTGTTATTCAAGTATTTTACTGAACATCAGAAAGTGTGATGATATAAAACATATTGAAAATTATGATAAACCGAATAATTTAAGCAATTTGTGGATTAGTGCGTACTGGAGACGCGAACCGTTTCAAACAATTCAGTTCGATTTGGTGAACTGGTTTGATCGGTTCACTAAGAAGATCTGGTTATATAGAACGATTCGTTCGCGAACCGGACATCACTAATACTGAGAATGTTTTGGCGTAACTTTTCTGTAGTGGAAGGAAGTGGAGACGCATCGTCCATCTTTTTTACAGTCTATGGCATAGTACTGTGCAAGGAACCACGTGAAAATAAATCTTTATTAGCAATAATCATAATTTGTGTGAAAAGGAATAAAAGTTGTCTGTTTTACTGCCACTAGTGTTCATTTCAGATTAAAACAATAGTAAATTAGATGTATAGGTATGTTTTTAGAGTTTTAACAAAAATGGAAGTAAAGGCACATTTTCCAATGTGTATTTGTAGCAAAAAAGTGCTTACAACTCCAAATCCACTTAAACTTTTAGGCACACTTACAAAAACACCATTTTACAAACTGAGATGAGTAATACAGCGTTTCTCACAAAATGTATGAGAGTAGTGTGCTCCCCCTCGCATGGATCAAAAAATGTAGTTTACATCCATATTTCATATTCTTCAACATTGATAATTCATACGGTTTAGATATATTCTCACAAAACAAAGCTAGAAGGACACAGAGCCATCATCTCCTGAATGTTAATGTAAGACTACAATCAGACAGACATATTTCTTTAATAAAATTGGTAGTGTCTGTTTTGGACACATAAACAGGGGAAAGAATGTGTTGTTTGGACAGACTTGCATTTTTCTCTTATCTCACACACACACACACACTTTTTGACCTGAGCAGATAGACATCAGCCCTCCACGCCAGCAGAACTACTGCCAACCAGACAGACGGGCACGATAGGAGATAAGAGAAGATACTCACAGCTGTCCTCCTCCTCTGTGATGACACTGATGACGTAGCAGGCGTAGATGAAACCCAGCAGCTGAGGAGACAAACACAAACACATCAGTGTATCGACAGAGACTGACAGCACAAAGAGCGCAAAAGACAGACAGGTCGACATCAGACTCGGTCAGATCTTCTGAACTGTCTTTTCACCTTTCACTTTCGACTCATGTCTTCACCTTACGTCAGTACATCATTATTCTGTAGCTAGATTTTTATATTTCTGTGATTGCCTTGACAAAAATATCCTGTGATTCTAGGGTGATGTGGGTGGTCGCCAGGGTGTTGCCATGCAGTTGCTATGGTGTTCCGAGCACTTATGTTGGTATTTAATTTACTTCATGTTTTGGGTGATTGCTTGGGCATTATTAGGTTGCTAGGGTGTTGCTATACAGTTGATAGGCATTGTGAGTCGACTAAGTGGTTACTAGGGTATTTTGAGTAATTGCTAAAATGTTGCTCTGTCGTTGCTAATGCTAAGTGTCCTGAGTCGATTTCAGCATTCTTTAATATGGTTGCTAGGTGTTCTGAGTGATTGTTAGGACATTGCTATGGAGTTGTTAGGTGTTCTGGGGGTTTGCCAGGGTGTTGCTAGGTGTTCTGAGTGATTACTAGGGTGTAGCTATGGAGTTGTTAGGTGTTCTGGGTGATTGCTGTGGCATTGCTATGGAGTTGCTAGGTTTTCTGAGTGATTATAGGGCATTGCTTTGGAGTTGCTAGGTGTTCTGAGTGATTGCTAGGCATTGCTATAAAGTTGCTAGGTGCTCTGGGTGTTTTTAGTTTGCTGCTTTATGGAGTTGCTAGATGTTGTCAGTGATTGCTAGGGCTTTGCTATGGAGTTGTTAGGTGTTCTGAGGGACTGCTAGGGCATTGCTATGGAGTTGCTTGGTGTTCTGAGTAATTGCTAGGGTGTTGCTGTGGAATTGCTAGGTGTTCTGAGTGATTGTTAGGATGTTGCTATGGGGTTGCTAAGTGTTCTGGGTGTTTTTAGTGTGCTGCTTTATGGAGTTGCTAGGTGTTGTCAGTGATTGCTAGGGCATTGCTCTGGAGTTGCTAGGTGTTGTCAGTGACTGCTAGGGAGTTGCTATGGAGTTGCTAGCTGTTCTGAGTGATTGCTAGGGCGTTGCTATGGAGTTGCTAGGTGTTCTGAGTGTTTTTAAAATGCTGTTATATGGTTGCTAAGGCACTCTTAGGTGGATGCTAGGGTGCAGTGAGTGGTCACTAGGGTGTTGTTATGTGTTCTGGGTATCTGCTTTATGGTTGCTATGGTATTCTGGGTAATAACTAGAGCGTTGCTTACTGGCCCAAGTCCAAAGACCCAAACCCTGTGAAGGAGATCATGTTTCCACAGGTTTACTGTATATTGTCCAGCAAGTTAGGAATTGCTTGTGATGTTCTTTATTTGTTATTTTCAATAAAAGTATCCACTAAATGAATAAATGTAAATGTATATGGCAAATGAAAATGATTTGATGCATAATTCATGTGTGGGATTAGTTACTCACCAAAGTTTAATACTCAGCATTAGGGGTTTGTTGAAATCCCTAACCATAAGTGTGTGCAGCAGGAATGGCAGGCACATCTAATAAACCATTCATTATGAGAAACACATGGCCGATAATACATTACTCAAAGAGACGTTAGAGAGAGTTTAACAAAGTCCTGTGCCAAGTGAACAGGGGAAGGGTGTGTGTGTGTGTGTGTGTGCGTGTGGATGACGGGCATATTGATGGGTAAGGCAGTGCCACAGAGGCAGATGGCACAGCTCTGCATGAAAACACACACAGGGCAAACTCAAGTCCCAGAAAGTGGCACTATTCCAAACCAATTAATCTGTTATTGGGTAGACTGCCCGCGTACACCTACCCCGAAAAAAAAGAATGCTGTGTGTTTGCATATGAACGAGAGAGAGAGAGAGAGAAATGGATACTGAAAAAAACCGTAAATGCCTAAATGACAGTCTAAGAGGCCCATGAGAGGCTGTGGTAGAGCGGCTGAACGCCACAGCGCAGGTGAGACACACAACTGCTGTGCAGTGCAAAGCGGTTCAGACCTCCAATCAGCTTCTATTACTCTGAAGGAGTTGTGAAATACCAACTGCATCAGAGGAAATGTCAACAACCAGACTGCCAACGACAGAGCAGAGCTGACTTGATTAGAATGTTGTATTAACCTTGAATCTGTTGCTCCGGGTTGCCATGTGTACGCTGAAGGCTGTGGAAGTCATTTTAAGCCAGTAATAAAACAGTAATATTGTTAATTTTAAAAAAAGTGTTTTCTATTTGAATATGTTAAAAAAAGCTAAATTTTCAGCATCATTACTCCAGTCTTCACTTCTTCAATGTCATGATCCTTCAGAAATCATTCTAATAAGCTGATTTGATGCTGAGGAAACATTTCTGATTATTATTATTATTATTAAAACAGTTTTGCTACTTCTTATTTTTGTGGAAAAAGTGATACATTTTTTTCAGGATTCTTTGATATAAAGTTAAAAAGAACAGCATTTATTTGAAATAAAAATGTTTCAATTTATGTCAGTTTAATGCATCCTTGCTCAATAAAAGTAATTTCTTTTTAAAAAATCCCAAACATTTAAAAGGTACTGTATTTTTATTCATTTTATAAATATGTATTTCTCAGGGCTCTGATCATTTTCTATTGTAATAATAACTGGCTTACTGTACATACATTATCACTTGCTCCATACAAGAGCAGTGCAGACTGAATCACACAGCAGAACAGGCTATTTATTATTCAGCTATAAATATTAAATCTTTTGTTGAAGAGCTCTCTTACTCTGAGATCATGAGACAAATGTAACCCAAATGTAATAAATTCAAAACTAATTCTTGCTCAGGGCATCTCAGGCGAAGAGTGAAAAGACAGATGGAGCGGCTCTGCACCTGAGATCTGACCACTCTCAGCTCAGATCCAGTGCAACACTTGATATCACGCTAATTACGGTCATTAAAAAACATAAGCTATTTAAAAGTCAAGGTCTTAAAGCCAGGACCCTCTGTTTTAGGCCTTCCTCTGCTGATTTCCATAGTTTCTTTCTACTCTTTGGTGAAGTGGTTCAAAGTGATGTAGATTTAACCTGTTCTCTCTCCTCTGATATATAAAGCGACAGAGCTGGCAGGTTGGGTTAACGGTATTTCGGCTGTGTTTCACGGACTGATCATTCAGGTCAAAGCTGCTGTAGAGAGACAAGGTTTCTGGGTCAGTGGTCTCCAACTCCCTCAGGGTGTTTTTTATGCCAGCTAATTCAGATTTCAATCTCACAGTCTAGTCTTTATAATGCCTTTAATATGAATAGAATTATCTCAAAATTGTTTTTGTAATCATTGTGGAATCTGCCTTAAGAAATACTCCTTAAAACTCATTAAAAATGTAATATAAAAGAAAATAAACTTGGTAAAATGTCTGGCTGCAGATTTTTTTTAGCTTGGGAATTCAGCCAATATCAAAAGGCAAAGCCTAACTGCCATTTAAAATAGTGCCAAACTTCAGAAAAAAGTTATTTAATTTTGCAATTAAAGACTGTTTACACAAAACTGCTTCAATACTTAGTGTTTTTATATACTGAAATCCTTATTTTCAAGAATATTAGACTTTCACTCTTCATTTTTTTTCTCAGGATGGTTATATCTCTTATAATTCTTTCAAAGAATAACCACAATATAAATTTGGAAACTGATTATTAATTGTCTCTAATTAAAAAAAGTCGCTTGTGATGAATCTTAGCTGTATATATTGCACTGAATGTGAATTATTTACAAGTTTATGACCAATTATATGATTCAGAAAGACCGAGAGAGTGAGAGATGTTCTGTCTGTTTGACTGACAGATCAAACGCCGGCTCTATGCACACGACCTGGTTCTGTCATCCCAACACTTATATAGCACTTCTGTCTGATCTGGGTTTTGATACTACACACCTAAATAATGCTCGAGCTTGAGTTCCCCTGGAAATAAAATCTATATTAGGAAGAAATCACATCACAGGCCTGAATTTCAGTTTGCAAGAACTTCTATGCCATATAAAGACAAAAGTGAATCCTAACACAGAACTATCATAATGAAATGCATCAAAGTGTGCTAATAACAGCACATCTGTCATCAATAGGCTTTACGAACTTAATATGGCATAATATTTATGTCTGTAGACCAAACAAAAGTTTAATATTTAGTAGTACTAATCAGAAATATACATTAAGCCTTGATGTACCTTGTGAATGTGTGTTCTTTAAAGAAGTCTCTTATGCTAATCAAGGCTGCATTTATTTGATGAAAAATACAGTAAAAATTGCAATATTGTGAAATATTATTACAATTTAAAATAACAGTTTTTCATTTTAATATACTTTAAAATATAATTTATTCCTGTGATGCAAAGCTAAATTTTCAGCATCATTGCTCCAGTCTTCAGTGTCACATGATCCTTCAGAAATCATTCTAATATGCTGATTTATTATCAATTTTGGAAACAGTTGAGCTGTGTTATTTTTATTTATTTATTTGTTATTTTTTTGGAACATATGATATTTTTTCAGGACTCTTTGATGAATAAAATGTCAAAAACAACATTTATTCAAAATAGAAGTCTTTTGTAACAATATAAACTACTGTTCAAAAGTTTGGAGTCAGCATTTGTTTTTGTTTTTTTGAAAGATGATAAGTTAAATTGATAAAGTGATAGTAAAGTCTTGCATTGTTGCAAAAAAAAAGTTCAGCTAATTGCATTTAATTTAAATTTACACTATATATATATATATATATATATATATATTTATTTATTTATTTATTTTCTTCATGTGTATATTTTAAAATGTCCAAAAATATTACCATCAGTTCACACTTTAGTATATGTGACCCTGGACCACGAAACCAGTCTTAAGTTGCTGGGGTTTATTTTTAGCAAGAGCCAAAAATACATTGTATGGGTCAAAACAATTGATTTTTCTTTTATGCCAAAAATCACTAGTTTATTAAGTAAAGATCATGTTCCATGAAGATTTTTTGTAAATTTCCTACCGTAAATATATTAAGACATAATTTTTGATTAGTAATATGCATTGCTAAGAACTTAATTTGGACAACTTTAAAGGCAATTTTCTCAACATTTAGATTTTTTTGCACCCTCAGATTCCAGATTTTCAAATAGTTGTATCTCGGCCAAATATTGTCCGATCCTAACAAACCATACATCAATGGAAAGCTTATTTATTCAGCTTTCAGATGATGTATAAATCTCAATTTTGAAAAATTGACACTTATGACTGGTTTTGTGGTCCAGGGTCACATATAATGTATATTATTGCCATAATAAGTACTCCTTCAGAAGTAAAGTATACTGCTACTTTACAAGTGACAGCATCAGCTGGAGCATCAGTCCAAAAACTCCACTTCCATTTCTTATCTGCTCTCAAGTAGCGTTATCTACCTTAGTTTCAGCTGGCCGAAGCCGAGAGAGAGAAAAAAATAATAATAAAAAATAAGAATAACTGCAATAATACAGACCCAGAAACTGTGAATACATGTCTGAAAGACGGACACACATCACAAAAAACTAATGCTTTGACCCACCACATGAACATGATGTCTGACAGGGTAATTATGTGCCAAAGTCACCCTGCTGTGACAGAAATTAGTCCAACACACACACACACACCCACACACACACACACACACACACACACACACACACACACACTCCGTAAACAGCACTTCTGATGTCTCTCTCTCTCCTTCAGTCGCTGGAGGCAGAATTCACAGCCGTATCACATCTGAATCAGAGCACTCTTAACAACACTTCACAAAAGTGCTCTCGCTGCAACACACACTTACAGCACTTCACACCCACCAGATCTGAAAATAAAAACCAGGCAAAAATATTCCACCTGTCATGGCTGCCGAGCGGCTAAACAAATGGCTCTCAGATGTTTGCAACTGGCCACGTCTAATCAAAAATCCACTTACATTTGTGTGTACATGAAAAGTGATTAAACAGCCGCAGGGAGCGAAGGGAGACACTTTGAAGTGAAACTTTTCTTAATCATGTTCTCAGACGTGAACTCAGCAACGGTCTAGATGGGTGGAAAACAAGCTGAATTTGTGATAACGCTGCAGAGTTTGGACGTGACCGTTTTTTTAAAAGTGTGTTTGGGTCCTGAAGGAAAATGAGCAGGAATTCACCCAGGAATCATACATTTTTAAACTGCTTATTTCTTTATATTTCAAACATTTAAAAATGTTGCATTTTGAAGCCCTATCTCATGCCAATACCTAGAGAATAATTTATTATTATTTATTATTATTAGCAGTAGTAGAAGTAGCAGTAATTAGTAATAGTATTAGTGATTAAACTTCACAGTTTTCTTTTGAAATGATGCCACACCTGTTTTGCTTTGTGGCCTCAATGCAATACTAAACTTTGCAACAACAACAAAAAAGTTTTTGGATATCTAGTAGATTTTCAGTGTGGATTGAATTTCGGGTGAAAAGTTCCTTGAATTTACAGCCATCTATTGTCGCTCCCTGGGGCAGAGAGCATGATGGGAAAGGCAGCGATGAATTCCCATACCATCCTGACAAGATATTCTTCTCTGTCTGAAGCAACTGTCTTATCTTGACTTCAGTGTTTTACTGAAGAGAGAAGCAACTGAGATATGAGAGGAAGAGATGTCAGATGAGAAAAAAAAGAGGGAAAACAGCAAGAGACAAAGATGGAAGAGGAATGAACTCATCCACCCACCTATGCTGATAAAACACAAACGAAAAAAGTACAGAAAAGTGAAAACTGAGACACATAGTTATGACAGCAGTACTGGTTTTCTTCTTTGAAAAATGGTGAGTGAAAGAAGGTGCTTAACCTTCAAAATATGTTGACTGTCAACCTCAGGAGGTCAAAGTAAATATTATAGGTCAAACTAAAATATTATATTAATTTATTTTAATTTTATTTAATTTTGCAATCCCATGACTAAACTTTGGAACATTCATATGTTAATTTTTAAATTAAAATTAAATAGAAAAATTTTTATAATATAATATAATATAATAATCATGCTAAACTAGTCCTCATAAATAACTGCATTTGTGCACAGATATTTAAAGAAAAGTAATCATGGCAGACCAAAGTGGTAAAAAAAAAAAAGCTAAATCAGTCATTGAGAGCTAAAAGTGTAATCCCAGAAAGAAGGATGCTGAAGAATGAAAAACAGAAGAACGGGTCGCATCTGAAGGGCGATGTTTATGAGTTCTCCGGCTGCACAGGTAGCTCCCTCATGAGTTACACTAATGAGGAAAGCAGATGGTGCTCTCACATACGCACCTCTCAGTTGTCACAGAGGGAGGGATTTACATGAAGCTCTGCTAATGACTCTTTCAGTTGTTCACTTGTCATCTCAGGTGTGTGTCCTGCTCTACTCTCTGACTGTCCTCCTGTGACGCCTGTGATGAAATTCTCAGAAGAATGAGAACGTGACTGTTCACTACAGCAGAAGTCTTTTTGATAGTGACCTAGTTTAAAGTCTGAAGTTACACACACACACACACACACACACACACACACGCACACGCACACACGTCTCAGAAATGTTTATGAAGCATCTGGACTGACTCGCTTGCTCTAACGTTTGCCCTCTCAATCCTGAGCAACAAAACAATTTGTCACAGGTGACAAACCTCTCTCTCCCGATGTTGCCCACTAACACAAGCCATATTTCTCCCAAATATATTTATTTATTTAGTTAGTGTAAATATTAGTGCTGTCAAACGATTAAATCGCGACTAATAACATCCAAAATAAAAGTTTTTGTTTACGTAATATACGTGTGTGTACTGTGTGTATATATATTGTGTATATATAAATACAAACACATACAGTATCTATTTTGAAAATATTTACATGTATTTATCTATATTTATATTTATATAATTTATATTATATATAAATATATTTAATATATAAAAATAACATTTTTCTGAAATGTATACATGCATGTGTGTATTTATATATACATAATAAATATACACAGTACACACACATATTATATAAACAAAACTTTTATTTTGGATGCAATTAATCGCGATTAATCATTTAACAGCACTAGTAAATATATGTATATTTTTTAGAAAAAAATTCAGTGGATCATAAAATTATTTAGTCAAGAAGTCTGAATTCATAATACTAATTATAATATAAATGATAATAATTATATACTGAATAAATAAAAATGATTTAGAGCTCACATTTAAGATGCAAGATTCCATATTTTTTCTTCAATACAGTAATTTTTCTTCTGCAATGATAATGCAAAACAGGGGCTTTATTTTTTAAAAATTAATTTCATTTCTTCAAGCAAAATCTTTTTTCTCACTTATTCATTCATTCATTCATTCATTCATTCAAACCTCTTTGAGAGATTCATATGGCCCTTTAGCCATCTTCTCATTTGTCTGTGCATTTTAGTACTTCATTTTCAAACTGTGGTGAAAAGAACACAAGCTGAGTACTTTGGGCACTGGAGATAAAGATCTGTATCCCTCTCACTAATCTCTGCATTCCCATTGAAGAAGCCTGTAAGAACTTGACTGGAGTGTGTGTGTTTAAGATCCCACTTCCTGCAGGCCACTTTGTTCAGCTCTCACCACGAAGTTATCAGTTCATTGTTTGAGCATGAGTAGATAATCATCACTCTGAATAAGCTTCCAGTACTCCTAACCTACACTGAACCAGTATTTACAAACCTTTTACAAAACTTTTGTAAAAATATAAAAGTCTTTACTGTCACTTTCGATCAATTTAATGCATCCTTGCTGAATAAAAGTATTCATTTCTTAAAACTTTTGACCCCCAGCCTTTTAAATGGTGTTATGTTATGTTATGTTATGTTATGTTATGTTATGTTATGTTATGTTATGTTATGTTATGTTATGTTATGTTATGTTATATGTTATGTTATATGTTATGTTATGGGGCTGTCAAATCAATTAACAGCGATTAATCGCATCCAAAATAAATGTTTGTGTTTACACAATGTGTATGTACTGTGTATACTAATATGCATATACAAATACACACACATGTATATATTTAAGAAATATATATGTAATATATATTTATATTAATATAACATAATCATATATAAATATGAATATACATACGTAAATATTTCTTAAATATATTCATAAATATGTATGTGTGTGTTTATATATACATACATACATACATATATACACAGTACACACACACACACACACATATTTCGTAAACACAAACTTTTATTTTGGATGCGATTAATCACGATTATTCGACTTGGCCCTAATATTATATTATATATTGCACTGGTGTTTGCAGATGCCACTTGATTTAATATTTTGGTTTTTGTATCTAATGCAATAACATTCAGATATTCTAAGTGTGGCTTAAGTCCAAATACTTTTGGAGGCCATTGTATGCAGTGCATTTAAGTCAATAAAACAAATCCCTTTTCAGAAAATGAGCTCACAGTCCTTCTGCTTGCTGTCTGCTGATTATAATCCACCAAGTTTGCCCAACTAACCCTGGAGCCGCGCCAGACCTCAAATCAAGGGGCCACTTCAGCACAACAGCAGGACTTCAGGACTCAGGCAGGGGCGTTTTACACATGCACGGTGTGTGCAGGCTACATTTAGTCTGCTGTGGTTTTAAAAGACTGGTTAAGTGTAGAGAGACAGCCAATGATTTCCTACAGTAATGAAAAAGCACCATTAGGATGGAAGAGTGTCTGGAAAAAATGTGCATTATGGGACACTTTTAGTTACGCTATGTAGCAGACATACACATATAGTAAGTCTAAATATAGTGTGTAGAGACCATAAACTAGAGTAAAAACAGGATTTTTGGACTATTGACAGTTTTCTGCATGACATGGCATATAATTTGTGTGTGTTTGGAGTGACTTACAGAGATAAGGATTTGGAAGCCGCTGTGCAGGACTTCAATGTACTGGTACTCCAGCAGGCAGCCCATGATGGATATATAGGACTGTGCATCTGCACTGCGGTTTCCGCTGGCAGGGATCTCTCTTCGGACACAGCCCGGCCCGTGCTCGCTCCACCAGGAGTGATGTGCCGAGATGTTAAAGGTCAAGAGGTCGCTGTCCTAAAACGACAGAGAGGAGGAGCCGTCATCAGCCTCAGCCACATGTCAATATAAAGGATGAGGGAGAGAGTGACAGAGAGGCTGCGCGCTGTAAAGCATGCATGCATAATTTAACACAGAGCTGACAAAGAATCTGGTCCGACATCAGAGAGGGAGGAAAAACGTGTATACATACAAAAGATGGAGGAAGCACGCTATCGCTTTCAATATGCGTTCATTTTTTATATGTTGTGGTCATATTTATGACCTATTTTACACATGAAAACTGATCAAATTTGGTAAAATTGTGGTGTGTTATGCGTTAATTATTCACACAAGCAATTGTTTTGTGTGGTTACATATTGTATACACACACTCCATTACATTGTTAAATCTCTCACATTATAATCTCTCACATTGTCTACTAGCAGTTAGGACCAGGCAATTTATGACAGTGTGTTTTTGGCAGTGTAAAATTAACCAACATTGTGAATTTTGTGATGATTTGAACATATTTTATGATGATAAACAAACATTTTTATTTAGCACTCAAGTTTCATTAAAACCATGTCAATAGGTCACATTTATATGCATTTATTATTATTATTATTATTATTATTATATGATTTTTTTTTACTGGTCTATATACAGTAAATAAAATAAATTATATCAAATAAATTCTATAAATAATTTAAAAAACAATATATTATTGAATTAAAAAAAAGTTTGGAATAAAGTTTTTTGTGAGAAGTCTCTAATGCTCTTATGCTATCATAAGTGTTGACAATATTTCTAGCTATATGGCCCAGCCCTATTATCGTTTTTTGCCACTGCTTGTTCAGCAATGCTATCTTACAACATTTCTTTCCATTTAAAATAAAAATTTCTGACTCCCCATTCACATATTACTGCAAATAAAGGGAATAATTATGTTTGTATCTGTTCACACAGTCCTTAACCTGAACACTGCATGTGTGAAAGTTAAGTGAAATACAAGTGTCACCTCAGAGTTATGGGTCTGTGTTGCAAATGTTCCTCATATGCTCACGGATACGTGTACATCAGATGTAATGGATTCTGTCAATCCACAGTTCTCAGGCTGTATGAGATGAATGACACTTGTCAAAATGAAAACGTATGGACTTTCCTATGCTTATTAGAGAGGAACTCGTCCTTGACCTCTTTCTGGCTAATGGAGACACAGAGGCATTTGTCCCCTTCATCATCAGCAGGCATTATTATACGCGTCACTATATGTCACTGAAAAGAGTGTGTGTTTGCGTGTTCAGAGAGGGGGTCGATACCAACCGTCCTGTCCCGTATTTAATCACAGCCACAGTGTGAGACTGACAGCCACAGCCTGCGGCCATGCATGAGAGGACAACCCCACCAAAACACCTCAATCAAGCAGACAGAGAGAGAGAAAGAGAGCATGTTTTATAAAGTGCCCAAGCACTTAATATGCCTTTCCTCTTCAGTGAAACTACATGTCTCATGTTCAGAGAGTTAATATGGTTCTCCATTATCTGAATGTGAGAGATTAATTCCACGTTCATGTTGTGTCAGAATTATTGTAATTATGAGATGACAACTCTGAGCGGTTTGAGTCTTCTGAATTATTAGTTTCTATGGCAGCGCTCACAGCCAACAAATTCATGTGCGATTTTGTTGTTGATGACAGCAAAATACTTTAAGACAAGAAGATTAAAGATCAAAGAATGAGCACAGTAGACTTCTAAAATTAATATTATTATTATTATTAATTGTCACTTTTTTCCCCTGTATCATTAGTAATTAAAATCCATAAACACTGCAATGTATTTACGCTGACAGGCATGGAGGTTCATTTTATAATTTGACTGCTAAAAACTATTTGATTCATATGTTTCCAAAAGAGATGATATCCAAGTAGGTGAGTTGCTTATTTAATTTATCCATTTGCACTGGTTTGACTCACTCATACTGATTTACGCATGTGTTTGAATATCATAGGTGGACACTATCATATTGACAGTGTGGTCAGTTAAACAGCAACATGGACGCACTGCCTCATTTCACATATTTTGACTGAATTTCATGGATACCAGTACACTGCAGCATTAAGAATTGAATTGAGAATTCTTAAATTACACTTCAATTCCTAAAATAAATTTGAATTTATATAGCAAACATGAAGTAGAATTGTAATTCAAGCAAGTAGAACTACAATGAATAGTTATTTAAATACCCCTACCCACTGAGAGACAGACAGATAGACAGATATGACAAACAATGCGATACAGACAGACAGACAGGCAGGCAGACAAACAGACAGATATAATAAACATATTGTGAGACTGAGGGAGACAGATGTGATAAACACTGTGAGACAGAGAGACAAACGGACCTAATAAACACATTGTGAGACAGACAGACAGACATGATAAATATAATGTGAGACAGACAGACATAATAAACACTACCAGACAGATAGACAGTGCGAGACAGACAGACATGACAGACACTGCGAGACAGACAGATAAACATAAAGAGAGACAGACAGAAAGACAGACAGACAAACATGGCAAGAGAGACAGACATGATATGTATTGTGATAGACTGACAGAGAGTTTATCATGTGAACCACATGATAAACACTGCTAGACAAACAAACAGACAGACATGATAAACTGGGAGACAGACAGACATGATAAACAATGCAAGACAGACATGATAAACACTGTGAAACAGACAGACATGATAAACACTGGGAGACAGACAGACAGACATGATAATGCAAGACAGACAGACAAGATAAACACTGGGAGACAGACAGACAGACATGATAAACACTGTGAAACAGACAGACATGATAAACACTGGGAGACAGACAGACAGACAAACAGACATGATAAACACTGTGAAACAGACAGACATGAACATTGGGAGACAGACAGACAGACACGATAATGCAAGACAGACAGACAAGATAAACACTGGGAGACAGACAGACAGACAGACAGACAGACATGATAAACCCTGGGAGACAGACAGACAGACAGACAGACAGACATGATAAACCCTGGGAGACAGACAGACAGACAGACAGACAGACATGATAAACACCGTGAAACAGACAGACATGATAAACATTGGGAGACAGACAGACAGACATGATAATGCAAGACAGACAGACAAGATAAACACTGGGAGACAGACAGACAGACATGATAAACACTGGGAGACAGACAGACAGACAGACAGACATGATAAACACTGTGAAACAGACAGACATGAACATTGGGAGACAGACAGACAGACATGATAATGCAAGACAGACAGACAAGACAAACACTGGGAGACAGACAGACAGACAGACATACATGATAAACACTGTGAAACAGACAGACATGATAAACACTGGGAGACAGAAAGACATGATAAACACTGAAATAGACAGACATGATAAACACTGGGAGACAGACAGACATGATAAACACTGAAATAGACACACATGATAAACACTGGGAGACAGACAGACATGATAAACACTGTGAAACAGACAGACATGATACATTGGGAGACAGACAGACAGACATGATAATGCAAGACAGACAGACAAGATAAACACTGGGAGACAGACAGACAGACAGATAGACAGACATGATAAACACTGTGAAACAGACAGACAAGATAAACACTGGGAGACAGACAGACAGACAGATAGACAGACATGATAAACACTGTGAAACAGACAGACAAGATAAACACTGGGAAACAGAAAGACATGATAAACACTGAAATAGACAGACATGATAAACACTGTGAAAAAGACAGACATGATAAACATTGGGAGACAGACAGACAGACAGACAGACAGACATGATAAACACTGTAAGACAGACAGACATGATAAACACAACATGAGACAGGCAGACATAAACATTAGAGACAGACAAACACAAGACAGAAAGCCATGATAAACACAGTGAGAGACAGACATGATAAATATTGTGAGACACTGACAGATACAGTTTATCATGTGAACCACATGATAAACATTGCAAGACAGACAGACAAACAAACAGATATGATAAACACTGTAAGACAGACAGACAGACATAATAAATACTACAAGACAGACAATGAGAAACACACAGACATGATAAACATTGTGAGACACTGACAGAGACCATTTATCACTATCATAACGAGAACCACATGATAAACACTGCAATACAGACAGACACACATGATTAACACTGCCAGACTGACAGACAGATAGATAGACATGATAAACACTGAGACAGACAGAAAAACATGATAAACACTGTGAGAGCGAATGACAGACAAACAGACATTATAAGCACATTGATGGACAGACAGATAGACAGATTTGATAAACACTGAGACGGCAGACAGAGAGACAGAGAGACAGAGAGACAGACAGACATACAGGTACATAGAATCTAATGTCAGACTGTTTCATTCAGACTCATTCTTCTCACCACAGTCTAATCATAATCAGTCTTACAGTAGGGGGTCCTCAGTGCAGCATGATATTATCATATAGTGTGTCATTTGCTGTATGACAGTAGAAACAGCAGTGAGCCAGTCATATTTTAAGGTGTTGCATTGAGGGGTGTTGTGGGCCGTGTTAATGCAGGGGTTGCACGAAAAAGGCTGAATAATGGGGAGCAGGTGGCAGAGGGTCGGACCCAGGCATTAACCCAACAGATGGACACACATCGCTCCCTCACTGCTACATATGAACAGCAGGAGGACAAGCAGCTAATAGAGAAAACACACACACATATAAACACACAGAGACAGAAAAGAAAGGATCAATGCGCAAACTCGCTGCTTCTGGACAGCAGATCTGTCTGGGTGAGCTCATGAATATTCATGCATTGACTTTATAGAGGTGAGGGGGGTTTGGGGGAAGGGTGTCCCACATGTGACAGCACAGTAAAGAAAAAGGAGGGAGTGACGGAGCGTGACTGTGTGAGACAGAGGAAGAAGAGGATGAGGATGAAAGACACAAAAAAAAAAAAAATCAAGGTAGGATAAAATGTGACTGAGCACATAAACATGCAATAAATGAATAAATAAGTGCAGAAAATGCTTCCCATATCTTTTGTTGTTAACGTCCAAGGCCATGAGTCCAATTACACAACTCTCTTATGAGGAAAGAACAAAACTAAAAAGATTCAAATAAATACATGAATCAATAAATTAAATAAATTATTGGCTGCTAAGCCATTGAAGCCATTGAAATTCAAGAGACTCTGAGGAACCAAGCACTCAAACTATAATAAAAAGCCTGTTGAGATTTTTCAAAGTAAGATATATAAGAAACAAATAAATAAACTACTGGGTTTTTTTTACTGTTGGTAAGATTTTTTAATGTTTTTGAAAGAAGTCTCTTCAGTTCTTTCAAGGTTGCAGTTATTTGATCATAAATACAGTGAAAACAGCAATACTATGAAATATTACTGCAATTCAAAACAACTCTTTTCTATATGAATATATTTTAATATGTACAGTCATGGTCAGAATTATTGGCACCCTTGGTAAATATGATCAAAGAAGGCTGTGAAAATGAATCTGCATTGTTAATCCTTTTGATCTTTTATTTAAAAAATTCATAAAAATCTAACCTTTCATTGGATAATAAGAATTTAAAATGAGAGGAATTATCATTATGAAATAAATGTTTTTCTCTAATACACACTGGCCACAATTAACGGCACCCTTTTATTCAATACTTTTTGAAACCTCCATTTGCCAGTTTAACAGCTCTAAATTATCTCCTATAATGCCTGATGAGGTTAGAGAACACCTGACAAGAGATCAGAGACCATTCCTTCATCCAGAATCTCTCCAGACCCTTCAGATTCACAGCTCCATGATGGTGCTTCTTCTCTTCAGTTCACCTCACTCATTTTCTACAGGGTTCAGGTTAGAGGACGGCCATAGCAGAAGCTTGGTTTTGTGCCCAGTAACCCATTTTTGTGTTGTTTTTGTGGTCTGTGTTTGGATTATTCTCCAGTTGGAAGATCCAAACATGGCCCATTATAAGATTTCTAACAGAGTCAGTCACTTGTTGATTTTTTTATCTGTTGGTATTTGATAGAATCCATGATGCTATGTATCTAAACAAGATGTCCAGTACCTCCAGAAGAAATACATGCCCACAACATTAAAAATACAGCAGTATATTTCATTGTACACATGGGGTACTTTTTTATCCCTGTGTTCACCAAACCCATCTTGAGTGTTTTCTGCTAAAAAGCTCATTTTTTAGTTTCATCTGACCATAGAAGTCAGTCCCGTTTGAAGTTCCAGTCGTGTCTGATAACTGAATATGCTGGAGTTTGTTTTTGGATAAGTGAGGAGAATTTTTCTTGAAGCTCTCCCAAACAACATGTGGTGATGTAGGTGCTGTTTGACAATTTTGTTTTAAGGTTTTCTGACCCCGAAACTCAAGCTCTCTCTACAATTCTCCAGCTGTGGTCCTTGGAGAGTCTTTGGCCACTCAAACTCTTCTTCTCACCGTGCATTAGGACGATACAGACACACGTCCTCTTCCAGGCAGTTTCATAACATTTTCTGTTGATTGGAAATTCTTAATTATTGCCCTGATGGTGGAAATGGGAATTTTCACTGCTCTAGCTCTTTTCTTAAAGCCACTACACTAATTTGTGAAGCTCAATTATCTTTTGCTGCACATCAGAAATATATTCATTGGGTTTTCTCATTGTGATGGATGATTAAGGAAATTTGGGCTTTGTTTTCCCTCCTATTTATATTTCTGTGAAACAGGAAGCCATGGCTGGATAATTTCATGTTCATAATCACCCTGGAGTGCTCAAAATTGTGAATATGAATGGGAATATACAGAGATATTTTACTCATAAGAATTCCTAGGGGTACCAATAATTGTGCCCAACGTGTATCTAAGAAATTTATTTCATAATGAGATTTTCCCCCATTTTCAATTGTTTTAGTTCAATGAAAGGTTAGATTTTTGTGATTTTTTTAAATAAAAGATCAAAAGGATTAATAATGCAGATTTATTTTCAGAGCCTTCTTTGATCATATTTACTAAGGGTGCCAATAATTCTGACCACGACTGTAATTTATTTCTGTGATGCAAAGCTGAATTTTCAGCTTCATTACTCCTATCTTTGGTGCTGCATGATTCTTCAGCAATCATTTTAACATTTCTTATAATCAATTAAATTTAAAATAAATTAAAATAAGCATTTATTTGAAACAGAAATCTTCTGTACCAATGCAAATATCTTTATGATCACTTTTGATCAATTTAACACTTCCTTGCTGGATTAAGAATTTTGTATTGTAAACAATTTTGATACTGTTGCTTCTGCACTGTGGATTTTGAAGCAAAACCGGTAAAGAAATATCCTCTAAGCAAGTATGCAGAACATTCTTACACACTCCAATAGTGACTGTCATTTTACTGAGGAGGATGTAATTAACCTCTTTTGTTGGACCTGGAACAACATTCCTGTCAAACAAAACATCATCCTAACCCTATTCCCAACCACAACTATTAGAATTTCTTAAAATTACAGGGAAATTAAATTATGTTCAGACCCCAAACTTAGTCCTAACTCTAACCCCTGAAATCTGATTGATTATTTCCAGGAGAAAAAAAGAGTACTGTATGTTGATCCAGGAACATGTTCTGCTTGATAAAAAAAATCATGGTCATCCAAACCCAATATTTCCTAAGTATGAATTCTGTATGAGTTCGGATGTTTTTTGGACAAATATTTCCTTTGTCCTGGGATAAAATGAGTCATTTGTCCCATGCAGCTGTGGCAATTGTGTAAAAGGTTAATTTTGAAAGAACAGCAGCTCATTACACATGTACCAGATTTACTCCTCATGCATTTGCATGCAGACTTTAAGATGTTTTTGTGCAATTTCACTCCACCTTCTGAAAGCGGATAAGAGCTTTTCATTGTGGGAACAAGAAATCTGAGTCCAGGAAACTGGCCAAGCAGGAGTCATAAACAAGCACACACAGAGAGAGGAGAATGTGTAAATTATACAGCGAGCTTGTTTCTCACTGTGCTAACACACTAGGGGCTGAGTGTTTGAGTCCATGACCTGTCAGCACATGTAGACAGAAGTGTATCATGGGATGGGTTGGGGATAACACAACTACCGCTATAACTTCTCCTTTCCAAAAGGCTTTCATCTGAATTCATTTCCTTTACAAAAGAAGCCCTGTTGTTTTATGTGCCAGTTTCTGGTGTGTTCAATGCAAACCTAAGTGTAAGACACAAAGCTCTGGCACTTCTAAACAAGGTTTTAGACAGTCTGTTAAAACATCATAAATCACCCCATTTAGCTGTTAAACAGGGTCATCAAAATGCCTCGTACTCTTAAACACTGACAGCTGACCCAGCTTTAGCTGGGAATCTCTCTTACCTTTGATAGACCTCCAACATCCAGGTAGAAGCAGATGATAAAGACATTCCAGGCCACCCACAGTGCTGTCCACACAGTATACTGTCAAAAAAGTTGGACAATTCATTACTCCAACAATTCATTCCAACATTCAAACATAGGCTACACTGGTATGGTCAACCATTT
Organism: Tor tambroides; assembly: GCA_021397915.2. Lineage (NCBI taxonomy): Eukaryota > Metazoa > Chordata > Actinopteri > Cypriniformes > Cyprinidae > Tor > Tor tambroides. The sequence goes on along the minus strand of JAFVLL020000949.1, from coordinate 69,276 downwards.
ACTGTTGCTCGATGAAACTTCACAGGCAAAATCCACCTATTTCAAGAGGAATCTGCACATTTGGTAATTTTGTGTGAGGGTGAAAACGTCCCAAAGCAGATTTCGCACATGTTCAAGTTGATCACATGAACTTGCAGTGCTGACCAACCTGAAAGCTGATTTGTTTGAAAGTGACCTCTGTGTGAGCTGTACTTTTTAAATCTTTACACTATTGACAATTGAAAATGTATTTTGTTTGCCTTCTAAATTTCAATGAAATATCGCTAATGTGACCACAGTATAAGAAACTTCTGTAAAAAATGCCACAAATGCACTGTTAATGTGGAAAAAAAAAAAAACCGAAAAAAAAAAAAACTATTGATTTTTCACAAGTATTTTACCTGTATTTTGAATTTGTTGTGTTTTAGGGTTGAAGGAAATGCCTATGAACATTATCCATTTTTCTATGGATTTTTTTCTTTTTTGCCTTAAAAGAGATTGTTGACTGAAAAATATAAATTTTGCAATTATTTACTCACCATCATGTCATTACAAATGACTTTCTTTGTTTCTGCTTTTGTTCATACAATGAAAGAGATCTAAAACAACTTTTGGACCCCATTGACTTTCATAGTATAGACAAAACATTTTCATCTCATTTTTTTGTGCTCCACAGAGTAGTAAATGACAAAATATTCAAATCACATCACATTATTTCAGTAAAACCATTCAGTACCATAGTATATAATAAAGTATATTACCACCTGGTACTATCACTGTATTCAAGGGACAGCTGGCAACTACCCATCTACAACGGGTTAAAACTCAACCCGTTCCAGTAGCGGTAACATTAGAGCTGTTGTAAATGGGAAACAGAAGTGGAGTAGATGCTTGGAAACATCCACAGTGACCATTTTTGGATTTAGGGCTCAGTCTTGAGAAAAGCACCTTTCTTTTACACAGCATCTTATCTTTCATCTCCAGATTTGTATCTTTCTTTGTTCTGTTTTTATCTTCTTTTTATAGCAGAACATCTCATTTGAACATCAAGCCTTTTGTCTTCCTAGTCGTTTGTACTGTTGTTTACCACACACAAACACAATCAATTAGGATTTTACGAGCCTATAAATCCCACTGAAGTGCTAATCTGAATTAGCGCTCCAAACTGAGCCTGCTGGTATATAAACTCCCAGAAAGGGAAAAAGAAATGAGCGTTCATTTTTGTCAACAGAACAAAGCAGATAATGCTCATGGGGAGTTTAAAGAGAATACAGAAGTTTATGCTGCACAGTAGTAAAAATGAATCTCAGGTTTCCTGCCAGTCCCTTACGGAAGACCAGCTTGAGACGACTTTATAGAGCAATTTTCTCCAAACTGCAAAAGAGTGTTTTCCACTGGGATTTCCTCCACAGATATTCAAAGATCAGAAGACTACTTTGTCTGAAGATTTTTCTATTTTGGATAGGTTGACTGAGTTTCTCACAAAGTTGAAAATGAAGCAAAGTTGCTAAAGTTTACAAGATGCAAACTCCATCCACAGAAATTAAGATCCACTCACAAAGATGAAATGAAAACTTTACAGCTTCATATTTCTGTTCATAAACTCTAAGATTCAGTTAACCCTTTGACTTCCATTGTAAGTACATTACTGTAAATGGCACTCTTTTTTTCTCAAATTTAAAAGGACAGGTCAAGTTGTGTTTCATTCAGAATACTCCTTTAAAGTTAAAACTGGCTGTTTGTTTGACAGGACACAGTATCCATTTATGACTCAAAAAATACAAGCAGGTCAGCAAGACTGAATGTCTTGAAAGGAAATGATGCACCTCAGACAGCATGATTCACATGCCAGATCACCATTATATGGTGACTGGTGTAATTTTAAGCTGTTGTGAAGCAGAATGAGTCTTTATAACACATGACAGGGACACAAGCCTGAGCAATACTCCTCACCATTCCCAGGAGTCTCAGCACCGCAAGCCTTGTTTCCAGGCTCATCTATCGGTCTTCAACACTTTCTCACGCCTTTGTCTATTCTTGGCTTCTCAACTTTTTGTCACGTTGATTAACTTGATATTTCCTCTCACCATGTGAGAATTTTGTGTTTGAATTTAATTATCATCACATTTTGGTGTAATCAAATGTGTAAATCTAACATGTAATGAGAAACTCAGTGTTGTTAAGAGTTTCATTGATAAAGATCAGTGCAAAATAATTCATAATTAAGATGTTACTGTGTACTCCCATTCAATGGCTTCAGAGTTTTATACACATTAGTGGTAAAATTATTAAACGTTTTATGAAGACTAATGTCTTAAAGACTTCATTATGTGACTTGTAACCCGTGTGTGTTATATTTTGAGGCTATGCTTGTAGATAAAATGTCTACATTGAATGCAAATGTAAGTGACTTTGGATAAAAAGTTTATTTATATGCTCATGTACTTCTAAAAGTTTACTAAATACATATTTAGCAGATATTCCCAATTTAATATTTACAGTTTCTCTATTTCTGGCAATAAGACCAAAATATCAATAACTCATCTTCTCAGTTTTATATCTTATTATCTTTATATCAGTTTGAATTTTCTAATATCAGCAAAACACTATAGCAAAATGCATAGGAAATATTGCAAATAATAATTAGAATGGAATACTAACTTAGTTTTTAGAGCATAATGAGCAATATACAATGTATATTTTAATAGTAAGTGGAAAAACTGAGCATTTTGCAATGATGAAAGTTTCAAACAACAGTATTCTGCATTGATATTGCAAGACTTTATGTTTCTCACAGCGTTTAGTTACCATCTTTGAATAAATAAATAACCATATTTAATTCCATTTTGTTTAAAAATGATGTGACTTCTGACAGTCTGATTAAATAATGAATCAAAATAGATATTTTACTGTGGCTGATGTTACTTCTAGCTCACTTACATTCTTTTACACAATATACACATTTTGGCAAATTTAGTAGTCCATCTCGTTTTTCGAAGCATGCAGAAAATTTGCAAACTGTGCACAGTATGCTACATTCAGATATGAATTATAAATTATAATGTAGCAATAATAAGAATAGTCTGTTATGCTATTTCAAGCATAGCCATGATGTAAACTGAAGACTATTGGTTATAAAAATAAAAAAAAAATTCTGTATGAATATTAAAATTCCAAAACTAGCTTGCTTCCCCATCTCATCAACTGAACTAAAGGCTTTTGATAACCCTTTTGAAGTTGAAGTGAAGCTGCATCATGGATTGACCCAGCGAGGAACTGAAGGGAGCTGGACTCTAATCATTTAATTCATGGTAATTAGTTGCAGATTTAGGGGATTAAAATGCCATACAATGTGTCAAAGTATAAGGCTAGGCCAGTGTCTGCAGGGCCGCATGCCAGAGTCCATTATCAGCAAAGGGCTGTGTTCAATTCTGCTTCAGAGGCCTGCTGTCTTTGATCAACAGTAAGCAGATTTGCATGTGCCTGTTGGCATATTTGCATAACACTATTTGCATATAAGCATTTCTAAAACAGTCTGACACAAAGAAACGGATCCAAATTGACGCTGTTATTAAACAGATTTTTAGCTAGCATGGTTGGAGAAACCTATCAAAACCTGCCAAGAACATGTCCGGGTCATATTTCAGAATGAACAAAATGAAAAATAACATTTTGATGAAAATGAAACCTATCTTTTAGGGCACTTTTTTTTTGGCATTTTGCGATTATTTTGTGACACTTCCTATTATCTTAACGCAAAAAAAATGCCAACTCTATATATATATATTTTTTTGTAATTTATGTTTTATTTTATTTACACTCCAAGATTTATTATAATGTATGGAAGGCCATTTCTACCAGAGAATAACAAAAAAGGTAATTGGGACTTTTTATCTCACAATAGTGACTTTTTCAAATGTCTTTTTTCCCCACCACAGAATAAAAAAATAAAAGGTAATTGTGATATTTTAATTTCACAATTCTGTTTTTTCCTCTCAGTTGCAAGTTTATATCTCACAGTTATGAGTTATATACTCACAATTCTGAGGAAACACATCAGGAGATATATTCAGAGATATAACCTTGTAAGAAAAAGTCTGAATTGTTAGGGGGGG